>PVIY010056148.1:0-13429 GCA_004026745.1 Myrmecophaga tridactyla | reverse complement strand
AACCACCAGGCCCAGCTCTCATGGCCCGGAGGCCAACCAGCTCTGGCTTTCCTGGTTTAACCGGACATGGCCCCTGTCCGACAGAGCCCCTGCACCCATTCCCTCATCTGCGATGGTCGGAAGAGTGAAGGGAACCCCTGGGCTCGCCTCTACCATCAAATATTCAGCCGAAAGTGTTCCGTCATCCCTAGGGCGCCTGCCGGGCTGGGGCCCCTCGTGCCGGCACAGGGGGACCTCAGCTCACAGCCGTCCACTGGGCCGGCCTTGGGTCCGGAAGATGACAGCGGATCATGGCCCAGCGCCTCGGGGGGACGCCACTCTGCTCGACGCCCATCTCCTTTCCAGAGGGACGTGCACCGGCCTGGTGAACGCAGGGACCGAGGGGGCTGCTCCACGCGTCTGCTGAGCTCCGGCCCTGAGCTGACCTCCGGAGGCCAGCGTCTGGGCACTAGCCCTCCCCAGGCCCCACACGGTGGCCGCATTGATGACAAGAGTCAGGTTGGTGAGCAAGAGAGAAAAAGTGCCAAGCGGCTTGGTGAGGCACGTGCTTGCTCACAACTGGAGAGGACAGAACACCGGGTTCCCAGCCTTGCCGCCGTGGGGACGCTGCCGTGAGTCCAGGGCGTGGGACGTGTTGGGTGCACATCCGAAGTGCAGCATAACGGGCGGTGAGGCCCCTAAGAGGGACGCCCGATGCCGGGGAGCCTCTGCGGGCTGGGGAGGCAGCACAGCTGGGCCTTCTGCTCCGACCGTTTGCCGTGGGACCAAAGCCTTTCACGTCTGAGAGGGCGGGTGACGTGGCAGGGCTTCCGGGAGAGTCTTGGCGTCGCCTGCCAGAGGAGCAACAAGCCAACAAGGCTGACGACACACGGCTTCACACGGGCAGGGGCAGCCACGCGGCCAGGGGACACGGGGACGGGAGGCCGCCCCAGGCAGTGGGGCCGCAGAGCGCTGGGCCGCACCGAGCACGTGGACTGGGCTTTGCCCCCGGTTTGGCTAGACAGTAAGAAGCATCAGAGAAGACTGGCACCTGGGTAACAAGGTGTGGTCCGGAAGATTACATGATTATTTATGTAGAACAGCATAAGGAGTCTACAAAATAACTCCTAGAGTTAATAAGTGAATTCATCAAGGTCATGGGTTATTAAAAAAATCAATTCTATTCTCTATCCTAGCAGCCATAAAATCTTAAATAATTTCATTTCAGGAGCATCCAGAACTAAATGCTCAGGCATGACCTAGGCCTAAGACATGCACCCTGAAAGCTAGGTGTGCCGCTGGGAGAAGCTTACACAGGTGGGGACGGGGGGCGGGGCGCTCAGGCGTGCCAGCCTGCCACCGCTCCCCAGACTGACCGTCAACTCAGTCCCAATCAAAATTGCAGAGCTGACCTGCTGGTTCTAAAATGTGTATGGAAATGCCAAGGACCAGGACTAGCAAAAACAGCTTTGAAAATGAATGAAATAGGAGGAAAAAGGAAACCCATAATTCCACCACGCTAGCGGAACTAATTATATTTTTTTCTGTAATTGTCTTTCCATTCATGTTCTCTTTAAAAACACAACGAAATGAAATGAAACAGCTTTAAGGCATAATTTCATGAACTTTGACTTATGTCCCTGGAAATATGACCACAATCAAGATAATGGACATAATGAGCGTCCTCATCAACGCCCAGACTGTCCTCACATCCCTCTGTGGTCCCCTCATCACTTGGTCTCATGCCCAGTAAACACTGATCTGCTTTCAGGGACCACACGTTAGTGCCCATTTACTAGAACTTTGTTGTTGTTGTTGTTTTTTGCTTGGGCAGGCACCGGGAATCGAACCTGGGTCTCCAGCATGGCAGGCGAGAATTCTGCCTGCTGAACCACCATGGCCCGCCCATTTCCTAGAACTTTGTAGAAGGGGAATCATTCAGGAAATACTATTTTTTTGTCTGCCTTCATTCAACATATTTGAGATGGATCCATGCCGTTGCATGCTTCATGGTTCATGGAGAGCTCTTTACATGTTATGGATACAAATACTTTCTCAGATAGATGCTTTCCAAATATTTTCTCCCACTCCGTGGATTGTCTTTTCATTCATTTTAAAAAACTTTTTTATTGAATAGTATAATATAAATACAAAGCAAAGAAATTAAGGGGTCCTCTTTCATTCTCTTGGCTATTGATATCCAGTTCTTCCATGCCCAATTATTGAAAAGACTATTTTGTCCCAGTTCAGAGGATTTGGGGTCCTGGTCAAGAATCAGTTGGCCATAGATTTGGTGGTCTATTTCAGCACTCTTGGTTAGATTCCACTGGTCAGTGCTTCTGTCGTTGTGCCAGTACCACACTGTTTTGACCACTGTGGCTTTACAATAGGTTTTAAAGTCAGGGAGTGTTAATTCTCCCACTTCATTCTTCTTTTTTAGGATGCTTTTAGCTATTCGGGGTCTCTTTCCTTTTCCTTCCAGTAGAATTTGGTAATTAGCTTTTCCAAATCTTCAAAGTAGGTTGTTGGAATTTTGATTGGTACTATGTTGAATCTGTAGGTCAATTTGGGGAGAACTGACATCTTAACTATATTTAGCCTTCCTATCCATGAGCAGGGAATGTCTTTCCACCTATTTAGATCTCATTTGATTTCTTTTAGCAATGTTATGTAGTTTTCTGTGTACAAGTCGTTTATGACTTTAGTTAAGTTTATTCCTAAGTATTTGATTCTTTTAGTTGCTATTTTGAATGGAATTTTTTCCTTAACTGACTCCTCAGCTAGATCATTGTTTGTGTATAGAAATACTACTGATTTTTGCACATTAATTTCATATCCCACCACCCTGCTGAATTTGTTTATTAGCACAAGTAACTTTGCTGTAGATTTCTCAGGATCTTCCAAGTACAGTATCATATCATCTGCAAATAATGCCAGTTTTACTTCTTCCTTTCCAATTTGGATGACTGCCTGACTGCTCTAACTAGAACTTCTATCACAATGTTGAATAATAGTGGTGACAGTGGGCATCCTTGTCTTGCTCCTGATCTTAGGGGGAAAGCTTTCCGTCTCTTTTCGTTGAGTTTGATGCTGGCTATCGGTTTTTCATATATTCCCTTTATCATATTGAGGTAGTTACCTTTGATTCCTATCTTTTGGAATGTTTTTATCAGAAAAGGATGTGGAATTTAGTCGAATGCTTTTTCAGCATCAATTGAGATGATCATATGATTTTTTCCCTTTTGATTTGTTAATGTGCTGTCTTACATTAATTGATTTTCTTGTGTTGAACCATCCTTGCATTCCTGATATAAACCTCACTTGGTCATGGTGTATAATTCTTTTAATGTGTTATTGGATTAGGTTTGCTAATATTTTGTTGAGAATTTTTGCATCTATGTTCATTAGGGAGAGTGGCCTGTAGTTTTCCTTTCTTATAGCATCTTTACCTTGTTTTGGTATTAAAATATTAGCTTCATAAAATGAGTTAAGTAGAGTTCCTTTTCCCTCAATTTTTGGGAAAAGTTTGAGCAGGATTGGTATTAGTTCTTTTTGAAATGTTATAAAATTCCCCTGTGAAGCCATTTGCCCCTGGGCATTGTAGGAAGATTTTTGATCACTGATTGAATCTCTTTACTTGTGATTGGTTTGTTGAGATCTTCTATTTCTTCCTGAGTCAGTGTAGCTTGTTTGTGTGTCTCCAGGAATTTGTCCATTTCATCTAAGTCATCTAGTTTGTTGGCATGTAGTTGTTCATAGCATCCTCTTATGATTTCTTTTATTTCTTCAGGGTTTGTAGTAACACACCCCTTCTCATTTGTGATTGTGTTTATTTGCATCCTCTCTCATTTTTTCTTTGACAGTCTTGCTAATGGCCCATCAATTTTATTGATTTTCTCAAAGAACCAACTTTTGGTTTTATTGATTCTTTCTATTGTTTTGTTCTCCCATTCATTGATCTCTGCTTAATCTTTGTTATTTCTCTTCTATTTGCTTTGGGGTTAGTTTGATGTTCTTTCTCAAGTTCCTCCAGGTGTGCTAAGTCCTCGATTTTTGCTCTTTCTTGTTTTTTAATATAAGCATTTAGGGCAATAAATTTCCCTCTTAGCACAGCCTTTGCCACATCCCATAAGTTCTGGTAAGTTGTATTCTCATTTTCATTCATCTCCAGATAGCTACTGATTTATCCAGCAATTTCTTCTTTAACCCACTGGTTGTTTAAGAGTGTGTTATTTAATCTCCATATTTTGTGAATGTTGTCATTCTTTGGTAGTTATCGAGATCCAGCTTCATCACGCTGTGATCATAGAAAGTGCTTTGAATAATTTCAATGTTTTTAAATTAATAAAGACCTGTTTTGTGCCCCAGCATATGATCTATCCTGGAGAATGTTCCATGAGCACTAGAGAAGAATGTATACCTAATGCTTTGGGGTGCAATGACCTATATATGTCTATTAGGTCTAATTCATTTATCAAGTTATTTAACTTGATAAATTATATCTATTTCCTTGTTGATCTTCTGTCTGGTTGTTCTATCTATAGAGGAGAGTGGTGTATTGAAGTCTCCTACTATTATTGCTGAAATATCTATCACTCCCTTCAGTTTTGCCAATGTCTGTCTCATGTACTTTGGAGCTCTTTGATTGGGAGCATAAACATTTATGATTGCTATGTCTTCTTGGTAAATTGACTGCTTAATTAGTATATGGTGTCCTTCTTTGTCTCTTATGATACCTTTACATTTAAAGTCTATTTTGTCTGATATAGTGTAGCTACTCCTGCTTTCTTTTGGTTATAACTTGCATGAAAAATCTTTTTCCATCCTTTCACTTTCAATCTATTTGTATCCTTGTGTCTAAGATGAGTCTCTTGCAAGCAGCATATAGCTGGATTATATTTCTTAATCCATTCTGCCAATCTGTATCTTTTAAGTGGTAAATTTAATCCATTAACATTCAAAGTTATTCCTGAAAAGGCATTTCTTGATTCCATCATCTTATCTTTTTTATTTTATTTATCAGATCTATATACTCTTTTCCCTCATTCTCTTTGAATTCTTTAAATTGCCCTTAGTGGTACTCTTCAGATCTGTGCCCCCCTCCAGATATTCCTCTTCTGCCTTTTTTTTTTCCAGCCAGGAGAACTCATATTAATATTTCTTGTAGGGCCAGCCTCTTGTCGACAAATTCTTTCAGGACTTTTTTTTGTCTGTGAAAACTTTAATCTCTCCCTCAGTTTTGAAGGACAATTTGGCTGGGTACAGAATTCTTGGCTGGAAGTCTTTCTCTTTCAGGGTCTTGAATATATCATACCATTGCCTTCTTGCCTCCAGGGTGTTACTTGAGTAGTCTAAACTGTCTTATTTGGTTTCCCTTGTATGTAGTAGATTGTTTTTCTCTTGCTGCTTTCAGGATTTTCTGTTTCTCTTCAACATTTGATAGACTGATTAGTATGTGTCTTGGGGAAGGCTTATTTGGATTTATTCTGTTTGGAGTTCATTTGGCTTCTTTGGCTTGTATGTTTGTATGTCAAACATTATAAGGGTTGGGAAAATTTCCCCCATTATATCTTCAACTACTCTTCCTAGCCCTTTACTCCTCTCTTCTCCTTCTGGGACACCAATGATTCTTATATTTGTGCATTTTGTTTTGTCTATCATTTCCTGGAGATCCAATTCAATTTTTTCCATCTTTTTGCCATTTGCTGTTTTGAGTTTTCACAGTCAGTTATCCTGTCCTCTATATCACTTATTATTTCTTCTGTCTCTTCAAATCTGGTGTTGTGTGCCTCTAGTATGCTTTTTATTTGGTCAACAGAGTCTTTAATCTCTGTGATATCCACTATTTTTCTATTTATTCTTTCAAATTCCTCTTTGTGCTCTTCTCCTGTCTTGATCTCCTTTATGTCATTTGCTATCCCATTTATTTTATTAAGTAGAGTTGTATGAACATCTTTGATTAGTTCCAACGCCTGTGTCTCCTCCAGTGTTTTAATTTGTCATTAGGCAGGGCTATATCTGTCTGCATTGTGATATGTTTAGTGATCTTCTGCTGTCTTCATGGCATATAAATATCTTGATTGATTTACTTTGGGAGTTGATTTCTTTCAGTGGTTTAAGGCCTTGTGCTTGCAGGATGGTTGTGTAGCAGGGAGCAGGGCATGGGGTGAAGCACTCAGGGCTGTGATTGGTTTCAGGGCAGGTCTGGGTGCAGGTTGGGGATGTTACACTGATGCTTGTGAACGTGGGTGCCCAGCGACCAGGGAGGATGTAGCTGTGCAGGTGCAGTGGTCTGGGGGGCATAGCCCTGGTGTGCGCTGTTCTAAGGCACAGGGCCCTTTGTGAGCATGCGTACAGCTGTGGCAGCAGGTTGGCATTATGCCTTCATGGATTGGGGGCAGATGTGACCCGGCTGTGCAGGTTGCCACTTTCTCAGAGCTGGGAAGTGAGGCTGAGGGCCGTGTGCATGCACAGTTCTAGGACTGCTGTAGAGTGGGGTTCCCAGAGCTGAATGATGTGATTGGGGGCCCATGCACATATGCGTGGGCCTGGGAGTGTCTGAGCTCAGGGAGGGTGGGGTGAGGTTGTGAGAAACTATGGGTGGGGGGCAGGGGTAGCCTAAGTATGGAGGTTAGTGCCCACAGCCTTTATGCACTGGCAACAGCCTGCAGGGAACAGGGAGTGGGAGGTAGTGCTCGGGAGGGTGCAGGAGAGGTGGGTTGGGGCTGCACTTGGGGTTGGGGGTGTGGGGCAGGTGCGTGCACTGGGGGCTGGTGGGGTGGGGGCGCCTGGAGCACAGGGAATGGGAGTGGGTGACGCGGTTCACGTGCGTGTGGTGTGGGGGGAGTCACCAGTCACGGGGCTGATGGTGAGGGTAGCGCCCAAGGAACAGGGCCTGGCTGACTTCCTTGTCCCTGGCTCCCGTCCGTGCTCTCCTGTGGGCTCTGCGCCTCTGCTCCAGGCTCCAGCTTTCTCCCTCCCAGTTCCTCGGCCTCTGCAACCAGGGCTGCCGCACTCCCAAATCGATGCCTCAGTTGGCCTCCTGGCCCTTCTCCAACCTTTCCATGGAACAGGACTAATTTGAGCTACTCTATTCAATCATCTTTCTGGAAGTCCTTTTCATTCTTTTTTAAAGAGCAAAAGTTATTCATTTTCATGATGGCAAATTCATCAATTTTTCCTTTTTGTGGATCCCATTTTCCCTATTATGTTTAAGAAATCTTTAAAACAAGATCATGAAGATTTTCTGCTATGTTTTTCTCCAAAAACTTTGCAATTTACATTTATGTCTATAACTATTTTGAATTTTAATATGGTGTAGAGAATGGATCAAAATTTATTTTTTAGCGTTTGAATATTCAATGGTTCCTGCACTATTTGTGAAGATGGCCCTTTCCCCACTGACTCCACCTTTGCTGAACACCAGCTGACCGCGTGCGTGTGTGTGTGTTTCTGGCCCTCTCACTCATGGCTGACACCACACTGCTGTGACTAAACACTTTTGAAATAGGCTTTTAAATCAGGTGATGTAAGTTGCACTATGTGGCTCTTTTTCAAAGTTGTTTGGCTATTCTAGGTCCTTTGCATGTTTTTATGAATTTTAGAATCAACTTTTCAATTGCTAAAAAAAAGCTGCAATGTTGACTGGGGAAGCCCTGCAGCCACACATCAATTTGGGGGAGAACTGACATCTTAACCATATTGAGGCTTCTGCCCTGAACATGGCATATCTTCAATTGTCTACATCTTCTCTAATTCATCACGGCATTTGTTCTAGTTTGCTAGCTGCCGGAATGCAATATACCAGAAATGGAACGACTTTTGAACGGGGGAATTTATTAAGTTGCGAGTCTACCATTCTAAGTCCACAAAAAATGTCCGAATTAAAGCAAGTCTATAAAAACGTCCAAATTAAGGCACCAAGAGGTTACCTTCGCTCAAGAAGGGCCAATGAAGTTCAGGTTTTCTCTCTCAACTGGAAAGGCACACAGTGAACACGGGGTCATCTGCTAGCTTTCTCTCCAGGCTTCTTGTTTCAGGAAGCTCCCCTGGGGGCATTTTCCTTCTTCATCTCCAAAGGTCTCTGGCTGTGTGGGCTCTGCGGTTCTCGTGGCTCTCTCCTCTCATGGCTCTCTTGCTCTCTCCAAAACAGTTTCCTCTTTTTAAACGATTCGAGTAAATGAATCAAGACCCACCTGGAAGAGGTGGAGTTGCATCTCCAGCTAATCAGATGTTAATACCCACAGTAGGAAGAGCCACGTCTCTGTGGAGATAATCTAATCAAGCTTCCAACCTACAGTGCTGAAAAGGGATTAAAGGGAATGGTTGCTCCCACAGCATTGGAGCAGGATTAAAACATGGCTTTTCTCGGGGACACAATCCTTTCAAACCAGCGCAGCATGTTTTGTAGTTTTCACAGTATATGCCTTTCACATCTTTTGATAAATTTAATCCTGAGTATTTTCTATTCTTGATGTTATTGTAAATGGTGTGTTTTCTTAAATCTATATTTCCAATTTTTCATTGCTGTTATGTAGAAATCCATATGATTTTTGCATCTGGACCCTGTATCCGGCAATCTTGCTCAAGTCCCTCTTTAGTTCTAATAGCTTTTGTGTAGATTCCATCGGATTTTCTACACAGATGATCATGTCATCTGAGAGCAGGGACACTTTAATTTTTTTCCTTCCTGTCTGAATTGGTTTTGTTCCTTGTTATTGCTTCATTGCATTGGTCAGGATCTTCCGTATGACACAGAGCAGAAGTGGCGGGGGCAGGCCCCTTGCCGTGATCCTGACTTAAGAGAAAAGCAGGCGGTCTTTTATTATGGAGTGCAATGATGGCTGCAGGGCCTTATCTGGTTGAGGAAATTCCCCCCAATTCCTAGTTTTCTTCAAGTTTTATTGGGATTGGATGTTGGATTTTGTCAAATGCGTTTAGTTGCATCTACTGAGGTAATATGTATATATAGTGCTTATATATAATATGTGAATGTGAGCAATTAAGTTGATTAATTTTGAAAGTTAAACCAATCTTGCATTCTTGGGACCTGTCCCCATGGTCATGATAGATTTCACTTTTTATATATTGTTGTATTTTATTAACTAAGATTTTGTTAAGGGGCATTTTGCATTTATGTCGTAAGGGATATTTATATTTTTCTTTTTGTGATGTCTTGGTAATGCTGGCCTTAAAGAGTGACTTGGGAAGTATACCCTTCTCTACGCTTTTCTAGAAGAGCTTGTGTTGGCATCATATGGTATTGAAATAATTGGTGTTATTTCTTCCTTTGTCAGAATCCCCCAGTGAAGCAGCTGCAGTTTTCTTTGTGGAAGGTTTTCCATGTCAATTTAATTTATTTAATAGATAGAGAACTATTAAGGATTTCTATTTCTTCTTGAATGACTTTGTGTGTTTGTTTCTTTCAAGGAATTTGTCTATTTAATCTAGGACGTTAAAATCATTGGTGTAAAGTTGTACATAATATGCCCATATTATTTTTTAAAAATATTTTTATTGATAAATCTTCAGACACAAACATTCCATGCATGGTTACAATCAGTGGCTCACAGTGTCATCACATAGTTGTGTAGTCATCACCACCATCATTTTTTTAGGACATTTGCATCACTCCAGAAAAATAAATAAAAAAAAAAACTCATATATACCATATCCCTTACTTTCCCTCTCATTGGAAATCACGATATTTCTATTTACCCAATTTACTTTGTCCCCCTTATTATTTATTTATTTTATCCATATTTTTTTATTCATCTGTCCACCCTGTATAAAGGGAGCATCTGCCACAAGGGTTTTACAATCACATGGTCCCATTATAAAAGCTCTATCATTACACAGTTGCCTTCAAGAATCACGGCTACTGGAACACAGCTCAACAGTTTCAGGTACTTCCCTCCAGCCTCTCCAATACACCACAAACTAAAAAGGGATGTCTATATGTATAACATATATCTATATAATGCACAAGAATAACCTCCAGGATAACCTCTCAGCCACTGAAACTTTATTTTGTCTTATTTCTCTCTTCCCCCTTTTGGTCAAGAAGGCTTTCTCAATCCCTTGGCGTTGGGTCCCTGCTTATCTTGGGACCTCTGCCCCACTTTGCCAGGGAGAGTTACACCCATGGGAGTCATGTCTCACATGGTGGGAGGGCAGTGAGTTCACCTGCCCAGTTGGCTTACAGAGAGAGGCCATGTCTGAGGAACGAAAGAGGTTCTCTGGGGGTGACTCTGAGGCCTAATTTTTTTTCCCTCATGCAAAAACATTTTTTAATTTTAAATTTAGTCACTATCATTGTATACATTAGGCATTCCTGGTTTCATTTGTGCCCCTAGCTCTCTTCCCTCCATCATTCTCACATTCAGCTTCATTCAGTGTACTAACATAATTGTGCTACAATTAGGTAGTATTGTGCTATCCATTTCTGAATTTTTACAATCAGTCCTGTTGTGCAATCTGTTTCTCTCCAGCTTCAATTTCTCGAAATCTACCCTATTTCTATCTCCTGATGTCCTCTGTTCTTAACTGAAATTCAAGTTCACTCATCAGTGTTAGTTCATATCAGTGAGACCGTACAGTATTTGTCCTTTTGTTTCTCGCTAATCTCACTCAGCATAATGTCCTCAAGGTCCATCCATGTTGTTTCATGCTTCATGCCTTTATTCTGTCTTACAGCTGCATAATATTCCATCGTATGTATATACCACAGCTTGTTTAGTCACTCATCCGTTGATGTTTACTTGGGCTGTTTTCCTCTCTTGGCAATTGTAAATAATGCTGCTATAAACATTAGTGTGCAAATGTCCGTTTGTGTCGTTGCCCTCATGTCCTCCGAGTAGATGCCCAGCAATGGTATTACCTGGTCATATGGCAACTCTATACTTAGCTTCCTGAGGAACCGCCTTCCACAGTGGTTTTATCATTTTACACTCCCACCAACAGTGGATAAGTTTGACTCTTTCTCCACATCCTCTCCAGCACTTGTCATTTTCTGCTTTATTGATAATGGCCATTCTTGTGGGAGTGAGAAGATATCTCATTGTGGTTTTGATTTGCATTTCCTTAATAGCCAGGGAAGTTGAGCATTTTTTCATGCACCTTTTAGCCCTCTGTTCATGTCTTTTGCCCATTTTGTAATTGGGATGTTTGTCTTTTTGTTGTGGAGTTGAACAGTCTCTTTATATATTCTGGATACTAGATCCTTATCTGCTATATTGTTTCCAAATATTGTCTCCCATTGTGTAGGCTGTCTTTTTACTTTCCTGACAAAGTTCTTTGATGCACAACAGTATTTAATTTTGAGGAGTTCCCATTTATCTATTTCTTTCTTCTATGCTTGTGCTTTGGGTGTAAGATCTAGGAAACTGCCTCAATTATAAGTTTTATAAGATATTTCCCTACATTGTCTTCTGAAAGTTTTATGGTCTTAAATCTAAGGTTTAGGTCTTTGATCCATTTTGAGTTAATTTTTGTATAGTGTGTGAGATATGGGTCCTCTTTCATTCTTTTGCATGTAGATATCCAGTTCTCCAGGCACCATTTATTGAAGAGATTGTTCTGTCCCAGGTGAGTTGGCTTGACTGCCTTATCAAAGATCAATTGCCCATAGATGAGAGCGTCTATATCTGAACACTCCATTCGATTCCACTTGTCCATACATCTATCTTTATGCCAGTACCATGCTGTTTTGACCACTGTGGCTTCATAATAAGTCAGGTAATGTGAGACCTCCAACTTCATTTTTCTTTCTCAGGGTATTTTTAGCTATCCAGGGCACCTTTCTAGATAAATTTGGCTATTGGTTTTCGTATTTCTGAAAAGTCAGTTTTGGGGATTTTAATTGGTATTGCATTGAATCTATAAACCAGTTTAGGAAGAATTGACGTCTTAACTATATTTAGTCTTCCAATCCATGAACATGGTATGTCCTTCCATTTATTTAGGTCTTCTGTGATTTCTTTTAGCAATTTCTTGTAGTTTTCTTTGTATAGGTCTTTTGTATCCTTAGTTAAATTTATTCCTAAATATTTTATTCTTTTGGTTGCATTTGTGAATGGAATTTTTTTCTTGACTTTCTCCTCATTGCTCATTTCTACAGATTTTTGGGTGTTGACCTTGTAACCTGCCACTTTACTGTACTCGTTTATTAGCTCTAGTAGTTTTGCTGTGGTTTTTTTCAGGGTGTTTGACATATAGTATCATATCGTCTGTAAACAGTGAGAGTTTTGTTCTTCCTTTCCAATTTTGATGGCTTATATTTCTTTTTCTTGTCTAATTGCTCTGGCTAGAACTTCCAACATAATATTGAATAACAGTGGAGATAGTGGACATCCTTGTCTTGTTCCTGATCTTAGGGAGAAAGTTTTCAGTTTTTCCCCATTGAGGATGATGTTAGCTGTGGGTTTTTCATATATTCCCTTTATCATGTTGAGGAAGTTCCTTTCCTCAACATTGTTTTCAACAAGAAAGGATGTTGAATGTCAGTCATGAACAGAGATTGCTCAGAAGAGGAAATACAAATGGCTAAAAGGCACATGAAAAAATGCTCAACTTCCCTGGCTATTAAGGAAATGCAAATCAAAACCACAATGAGATATCTTCTCACTCCCACCAGAATGGCCATTATCAATAAAGCAGAAAATGACAAGTGCTGGAGAGGATGTGGAGAAAGAGTCAGACTTATCCACTGTTGGTGGGAGTGTAAAATGATATAACCACTGTGGAAGGCGGTTCCTCAGGAAGCTAAGTATAGAGTTGCCATATGACCAGGTAATACCATTGCTGGGCATCTACTTGAAGGACATGAGGGCAAGGACACAAACGGACATTTGCACACTAATGTTTATAGCAGCATGTCAGATGCCTTTTCTGCATCAATCGAGATGATCATGTGGTTTTTCTGCTTTGATTTGTTGATATGGTGTATTACATTAATTGATTTTCTTATGTTGAACTATCCTTGCATATCTGGGATGAATCCTACTTGGTTATGGTGTGTAATTATTTTAATATGCTGCTGGATTCGATTTGCAAGAATTTTGTTGAGGATTTTCGCATTTATATTCATTACAGAGATTGGTCTGTAATTTTCTTTTCTTGTAGTATCTTTGTCTGGCTTTGGTATGAGGGTGATGTTGACTTCATAGAATGACTTAGGTAACTTTCCCTCTTCTCCAATTTTTTTAAAGAGTTTGAGAAAGATTGGTACTAATTCTTTCTTAAATACTTTGTAGAATTTACATGTGAAGAATTACATGTAGAATTTACATCTGGTCCTGGACTTTTCTTTTTTGGGAGCTTCTTAATGATTAATTCAATTTCTTTACTCATGATTGGTTTGTTGAGGTCATATATTTCTTCTTAAGTCAATGTTCATTGTTCATGCCTTTCTAGGACATTGTCTATTTCATCTATGTTGTCTACTTTATTA
>PVIY010056147.1:0-13423 GCA_004026745.1 Myrmecophaga tridactyla | reverse complement strand
ACACATTTTTTCCCCTTGCCTGATGGTCTGCATGTGGAAGTCATACCACCTCTCTGTATCACTCATTCTCATCGTCTCCTGGGGCATTGACATGTGAGTATGTGTGGAGCTCATGCCGTTGTAGGGGTGGAGGACTTGGAGAAACTCTGAATGCTGCTCGCACCTGCGAGAGGTTCCTGGAGGTGCTCGAAGGTTGTGGCTTCCTTTTGTTCTTATGTGGCCTACAAGACCCTGCAATGTATGACCCCTCTCTACTTTTCCAGCCTTGTATTGGGCCATTTTGTATTCTAACCACGTCTGTCCGTTTTCCTTTTTGCCTCGTAACTTCTGTTCACACCTGAACCAGGAGTGGAGTGTCCTTCCTCACCACCTGGACCAGGTCACGCTTCCTGCTGTATGGTGTATAGTGCGTCTTTCATCATGTTTACTACCTGCCATTTCATGTTATTTGCATGGTTATTGGGTTGTTTGGCTTTATCCATGATCTGTAAGCCTCACGAAGGCAGGGACTACGTCTACTTTGTATTATTGTATCTCTAGTGTCTTCATGTAGTTGATAGTCCTGTTTGTTGAATGAATCAGTGAACGTCTACCATTTTACCAGTTCAGGAGTAGAACTTTTTGGTGACTTGAGAAAAAAGTGGATGAATAACCTGGCATTTTCCAAATAAGTAAGACATTTTCATTTGCATGTTATATTTCATTTCTGAGTGTTTTTGCTTCTTCTGAGGGAAGGTGCTTAATGCCATCATGGATAGGGCATGTGCGCTGAACTTTGGGTAGGTGAGCCTTCCTGGCATGGCATAGGAGCTCATGGCTCTGAGCCTTAGTGCCATCTGCCATATCTGACTACAGATATTTTTCCTTTTATAACATTTGATTGGTGACAGAATTGCCCTTTGCCCCTCTGTAATCTTATATGTAGTTAAAAATGGTTCAGGAACCATCCTTTAATATTTATATTTAAGATTAGCTTTTGTGAAAGAGTTGGTTGCCTTAAATTTGAATATTTGGATTGCTGTTTTCCTTAAATTCCTTGAGCACATTAAAAAAAAATTGAAGTTTTTCCTTAAGGAAAATTTGTTAGACAGCATTATTGAGAGACTATACACAAATTTGTATACTCAGATACTTACTTATACAGTACTGAATGTATATGCAGGAGTCCTAAATACTGAAAAGCTGGTTTCTTTATTTATTTTACAAAGTAGTGTTTATCTTAATCTGATCATTTATGCAACAAACTAACTATGTGCCAGTGACTTCCAGAGTTAGAGATCTGGCAAAGACCTCTCCAGACTCCCTATTCATCATCTCCACTTGCTTGAGTCATAAGCATCTCAAATTAAACATATCCAAGGAGAACTCTTGATTTTATGCCCTTCCCTTGCCCAAACTGTGTCTCCTAAAAACTCGCTAAATAGCATTTTTGTCCATCCAGTTATCCAAATCAGAAACCTTGGAATCATTTCTGATACCTTTTTTCTTTGTCATCCATACACAGACAATCAACAGGTTTTGTCTCCAAAATGCATCTTGTATCTGTTCACTTCTCCCTGTTTCCACTGTCCCCACGCTAGCTCAGACCACTGTCATCCTTTGAGCAGACAGGAACAATAGTCTGCTGACTTCCCTTCCTGATCCCTCTCTTACTGTCTCTAGGTCCTTGGTTTTCCACAGAGCAACATGAATCATCTTAAAGTGGATTCTAGCAGACCGTATTCAAATGTCTTCGGTGGCTCCCCATCATATTTAGGATTAAAAGAAAGATCTTTATTTTGTGCTAGTTTCTAAAGAGCTAGATCAAGCTTTAATCTTGCTCAGGACTAATGTATTTCCTTTTCACCGTGGCAGAGTCCCCAGTTGATTTTTTTGAGGGAGAACTTTTATTTTTTACGTACAGAAAAGTCAGCTGTGTTCATTTAACCCAGTTTTGTGGCACGTTCTTTAGCTTTTGCCTTCTCCAGCTTGGCAATGTGAGCCACAGATTTCGGACCCAAGACATTGCCTCCCCAGTGATGGCAGATCTCATTGTATCTGTTGTTGTAATTGGTCCTAATAGCTTCCACCAGCTCAGCTAGTGCTCCTGTGTCTTCCAAGTTGACCTGCGTGAAGGCGACATCGGTACAGATCTTCCTGTGGGTGAGGCATCCCTGCCTGCCCTTCCCCTTGATGATACAGCATGGGACCCCCGTTTTGTGACACAGTGGGCAGGAAGACAGCCAGCTCGACGGTGTCCACGTCATGTGCCCTCACCAGCTGGGCCTTCTTGTTTTCCACCAACGTGACAGTGCTCGCCCCTGCTTGAAGCATTGAAGCACAAGCGGCCTTTTAGTGGGGACATCCCCTTTGATGGCAGCTTTCTTCTCAGCCTGGGTCAGTAGCCTCCGGTGCTTTTCTTGCTTTGCTCTCGTTTGTACTTGTGGGCCAGCTTACGCAGTTCAGTAGCTTTTTGGCAGTCCAAGGCCTGGGTGAACTTGTTGATGGCTGGGGAGCACATTTAGAGGAGGGCGCTTTGCCCCTGCAGCTGGATGTAGTGGGGCCATTTGACAAAGTGGATGAGGTGCCTTTTGGGCTGGATGTCCTGCTCACTGCCAGGATTCTTGGGCTTTTTCTCAAACAGGAGATTTACCACCTTCTTGGCCTCCTGTTTCTTCGCAACAGCAGGGGCTGGGGCCACCTTTTCCCCCTTCCCCTTTGCCTTCTTTCCTTTTGGCATCTTGGGTGGCAGGGTGAGAGCCCCAGTTGATTCTTGACTAAATTTCTCTGGGTGTAAGGCTGAGACAACCAGAAACTTCTAGGTGAGGAAAGAAGGGATGTTCAAAAAGAGGGGAAAATATATCAAAAGTTTAGGAACTAACTTGCAAAACAGTGAATTAATCTTAGGTAAAGTAACACTAATCAAGAAAACAAAATCAATAATAAGGACATGGATTCACTCCTGACAAAATGCAATTACAATCAAACATTTAAGTGCGACTTTCAACTAAAATTCTCAAAGACAAAGACAAGTACCCATTAAAATGTATATTCATATGGAGAAGATGAATAAGAAAAAGAACCAATTAAACATCTGAGAAATAAAAAAAAAATTAGCTATTGTAATAAAACATTAAGAGAAGGATTATTCGGAAAGTGCAGAAAAAGGATATGAATAATATAAAAGAGAAGATAAGAAAATGGAGCATACATTAGGGATGGGCAATTTACTGTGATAATAGAGTTTTAGAAAAAGATAATAGAGATGGAATGACAAGAAAAGCTATTGCTGGCCAAGAATTTTTCCAGAATGGAAGGAAGATCTTCATCAGTCACATAATTCCTGAGCACGGTAAACAAAAATCCATACCTAACACCTACCCTAAAGCTACAGAGGGAAACCAATGTTGTTAGAAGGCACCAACATTTAAGACTGACAGCAGACTTCTCTTAAGGAATAATAGACATCAGGAGACAATGGACTAATATCTTCAAAATGGAGAAGATAACTGTCACCTTTACAATTCCAGAACTCGCTAAACTGTCATTCAAAAATGTCTTCTAGAGCCATGTCCAGAAATAACCACTTTATACACTTACTGAAAGACTGATGTAAGAATTGAGTATAATGAGGGGAAAAAATGAAGAGGGAAGGAATCAAATTCAAGAAACCAGATTGAGCATATAAATCCTCAAAATATTAGTAAATCTAATCATTGATTGTAAAATATGACTTTTTTGGTTTGTTTTGAAAAAGCTGTAACTAAAATTCTGAACAATAACAAGGAACATGGGAACAGATAATTCAGTAAATTGCTAAGGTATACCATAATCCTTGCCTTATTACTTTATGCTTTTTTTAAAAAAAATGTATACTTTTATATAAATGATTTTATATAAAATGCTTCTTCTTTTAAGGGATTCCAGTAAAGTAATCAAGACCCACCCGGAATGGGTAGAGTCACATCTCCATCCAATCAAGTTTAATGCCCACACTTGATTGAGTCACACCTCTGTGGAGATAACCTAATCAAGTTTCTAACCTATAGTACTGGATAGAGATTAGAAGAAGGGGCTGCCTTTACAAAATTGGACTAGGATTAAAAAATGGCTTTTCTAGGGTATATACATCCTCCTTTCAAACTGGCACAGTGGGCTACCAATCTAGATAATTTTAGGTGGCTGGTATAACTTTGATACCAAAATCAGACAAAAATAGTGTACAAAGTATAAACTTAGATGCCAAAATCAAATGTAAAAGAAAAAATCCAGTAGTCTCCAGCTGCAAGTTATATAAAAGCATGCACTCATAAACATGGTCAAGTAGGGTTAAGTGTGCAAAGATGGTTCAAAATCCAAAACTCTGTCAGATTTTTAATGTTAATTTACCACATTAATGGATTATATGAAAAATAAAGTATAATCATCCCAATAGATGCCAGAAATTCACTATATAAAATTAGATTTATTCATGATAAAATTTTTAGAAAACTAGAATGTTAGAATGTCCTTAAAGCCCCAAAATAGGCTCTACAAAAAAGTCATCAGTGAACATTTTTTACATAAGGTAAAACATAAGTACCCCCTTTTGGGTCTAGAACAAGACTTGTTTCCTATCACCCCAGAGGTAGCCAATGGCAGATGATAATGAAAAGAGGTATGATTGTCAATTAAAGTAAATGGTAATGAATGTTCACATTAAAAAAAAAAAAAAAAGGAAAATGTATAGCAAGCCGTTAGAGCTAATAAGACAGGTCAATAAGTTCACTGGATAAAAAGTCAACACATAAAAAGCAATAGCAGGTATTCTTCCCCAAAACTCAAACCCTGGTCCAAATCATGAGAAAATATCAGGCAAAACCAATAAAGAAACATTCTACAAAATACTGACCAGTTTACTCCTTAAAATTGACAAAAATCATGAAAAACAAGGAAATACAGATAAACTGTCATAACCTAGAGGACATGTTACAGCTGTGTGTAATGTGGGATCCCGCAACAGAAGAAGGCATTAATGGAAAATCAGGTAAAATCCATAGTTTAATTGGTAATATTATACCAGCATTACTGTCTTCACTTACACAGATCCACCAAGGTAAGATCTGACCATCAGCAGAAACTGTTTGGGGAGCGATTTACAGAAATGTTTGTAAAATATAAAAAAACTAGCTTTGCAAGTTTTCTGTATAGCTGAAACTGTCCCCTTCCCCCCCATCCCCGCCCCGTCCATATCATGGTTGTAACTCAAATAACCATTTAGAAGATTAATAGGGAAAAAGACCTCTTAAAGTCATATATTGCCTTTATGGGAAAAATTACAACATATTATTGATGACTACAAAAGACATGAATAAATAGTGCTATATGCCATTGTCATATATAGTGTTTTCAGTTTTCTCTAAATTGCTCTATGGATTTAATAAAAGGTTAATTGAAATCCCAATAGGATAGTTCATCAAACTTGACAAGCTGATTCTAAAAGCCATTTGAAGATAGAGGGCTAAGAAGAGCCAAAGATGCTTTTTAAAAACAAGATAGAGTACTCACCCGTTCAGATTATCAAGATATTATAAAGCTATAATAATTAATATGGTGTTTTATAGCACCAAGATAGACAAATAGACCAACAGATCAGAATGGAGAATTCAGGAACAGGCCCACTCATGTATATAGAAACTTGAAATATGCCAGGGGAAAAATTTGATCCCTACCTTAATACAAGCAAAAATAATCACTTAAAAAAAAAAACCGTACTTAAGGCTATTAGAAAATCTCTATGAACCCAGTGTAGGGAGGGATTTCTTAAATAAGGTATAAAAAAGCAGAAATCTGAAGGAAAAAAATATTAAATTTTACCACATCATCATAAAAAACTCCTTATGAAAAAAGGTAATAGAGATTTTTCTTTTAAGTTTGTTTCTGGTGAGGAATTTGAGCTTTATTCTAAGCGTGGATGGGCTGGGGATTGGGAGATAGGAGGTAATTCAAGCATGGTATCTTACTTGCCTTTAAAGATCGGCCTGGATGCTTCGTGGAAATTCTGTTACAGGGAGGGATCTGAAGTGGAAGCAGGTGGTCAAGTGAATACGCTAAAGTCCCCGAGAGCCAAGGGGGATAGGACTGCTGTTGAGAAGGGGACATGTGGGGCAGATTTGGGATGTGTTTTGAATGTACAGTCAGTTGGATGCATTGATGAGTTGGATGGTGGTAAGGAAAAGAGGAATCGAGGACAATTGTGAGATTTTTGGCTAGAGTAGCTGGGTGCTGTTTACAGAAACAGGGAAGAAGAAATCAATTTTTCTGTTTTAAGCACATTGAGTTGCCTTTTAACGCCTGTGTGGACAGTCAGTTGAATATATGAGACTGGACTTCTGGGCAGAGTTCTGTGGCAAAGGATTTGAATTTGGGAGTCCTTGGCATGTGGGAGTCCTTTAAACCATGAGCTAGGTGAGGCGGCCATCTAGGGAGTAGATGTTGATAGAGAAGTCTGGTAGGTTGAGGTTAGACTCTTAAGTATTTAAAGGGCAAGTGGAGCAAAAGATTTAAGATGCTGATGTAGGGGGCAAACCAGGACAGTATAGTATCACCGAAAGTAAGAGAAGATAGCTGGGGTTTTTCTTTCTGTTTGTTTTTAATGAGGAGGTTGTGGAATGCTGCCAGGTGGTCAAGTGAGATTAAGAGAGAAATGGCTGTTGAATGTGAACCATGGAAGTCACTGGCCTTCGAGTACACCTTCAAAATATGTTCCCTAGCAACCTAGGGAATTGCTGAAATTGTCAAGCATTTTAGGGATGTGAAGGGATGGAAGCCCACAGTATGTTCAGTGAGGCAGTCCAGTTAGAGACAGTAGAGCCCGCTGTCAAGATGCTAGGCCAATAGGTGGTAGCTCGGAGAGCTCGTAAACCATGTGGAAGCCAGTGGGAATGAGCCAGCATCCCAGGAGAAACTGGTTTTGCAAATGGTGGCCTGTGACAAGGAGCCAGGGGGCAGGGTCCCGAGATGAGTACTTAGCCTATTTCAAAACGGACTCCAGAACCTTGACCAGATGTTAGAACTACCTGCAGAACTCCTAAAGAACATCTCTGTGGGAGCCTGGGCAAATGGATTTGTTTGAGAGCCCCCAGGTGATCAGCCAGGTTGTCAAACCGGGGACCTAAGGTAGTATCACTTTCCTTTCAGGAGTGCCGCTAGGATTTCTACAAAGGCTGTATGGGAGCTTGTTTGAAGATGTGTTTACAGAGTAAGCACAGTGTTTTCATTCAGATTTTATATTTATGTAGCAGGGCTGGGTGAAGGAAGCCCTTGAAGATTTGGAGATCTAAAGCCCCTCCCCCCAATGCAAGCAGCTTCTTAATGTAGCAGGCAGCCGTCCATAACTGCTTTTTAAGTGTAACTACGAAATGTAATTTTGGATATCGTATTCTGTGTGTTCTTGGGTAACCTGTTTTACTACTTTAACTGTACCTTATGAATTTATTTCCTTTAAAATGAAAAACATACAGTAACATTTTTATTGGCAGTTTTACCAGAATACAATGTAATACTTTTTTTCAGAGTATGTTGGTTTTTTGCTCATAGAAGCAATGCTCCATGAATATTCTTGTATGTAACATTAAGTACATCTGTTTTTTTCCTTCACTTCCTTGAGTGAAATAGATCAAACGGTACATTAATGAGCTTTTTATAATTCACTGATATTATTATTAGAAAATAAATACATATCTCTGGCAATGACATTGAAACAGGGTGGACGGGAGGACGGAAAACCCTTCATTTCGCCGTTATTTTTCCATGGAGGAAACCAATGAATGATTTCCTGTATACCTTTCCAGAAGTTTTACCTACATACACGTTTATCCCAAGGAGCAAACATGAAAACACCAGTCCACATTCTACAGACCGTTCAGCCACTCAGCTATTTCACTACCTCTGCCGGGAGTTGGGTCCTGTAGTCCCCACACAGCTCGCCACCGTCCCGGGGTGAATGGGTGGCCTCCTGCCGGAACCCGGACTCTGTTACACGCTGCCGACCTGCAGGTTCTTGCTGCTGTCGAGCGGACTGCGGAGGGTTGCTGTGGCTGAGTGCCCGTGCAGCACATGTATTCATCCTGGCCCGAGGGGCCCTGCATGCAGCGCTTGTGTTCATACTGGCCCCGGGGGCCCCCGCGTGCAGCGGGTGGGTTCAGCCCAGCCCCGGGGTACTCTGTGTCTAGCCCATGGGTTCGACCCCGCGAGCAGCCTGTGGAGTCAGCCTGGCCCGGGGGACCCCGCGGGTCCCGAAGTGGTGTCCGCACCATTAGGGTTATGCATGTCACGGGGGAAGGGTGTCTTCCGTAGGTGTGTCAGCCCTGTGTTTTCCTGTGACTGCCAGTGCCTCCCCTTCGCAGGTGTCCGGCGCATCTCCATCCCACTGCTCCCGGGGCTCTCATTGAGGAGCCAGCCTCGAGCCGATGGTGCGCCCGTGGGGACCGTGCGGACCGAGACCTCGAGCCTGCGGGGCTGGGTTTTACTTAGCAGATGTCGACTTTTCCTTTTTTCCGTGACTTCGCCTGGTGGGTGGGCTCCCCCCCTTTTCGCCCCCATTTCTTTGTTTGGGGGTCGCGTCCGCCCCCGTGCGGGGTCTTGGCTCGGGTCCCTCATGCCCCTCGCGCCCCTGGCGGCCGTGGCGCTGACGTCAACCCCTGCTTCAGCCGTCGCCCAGGCGATGGGCCGTGATTGGCAGGGCGTGGGGGCGTGGCAAGGGGCCCGGAGGGGTGGCCGGGACGCGGATTGGCCGCGCTGGAGTCCCGCCCCTGCGGCGGCGTCCTGACAAGGGGCTGCCGGCCGAGCCGCAGCGCAGACGCCGGGAGCCGCAGGAGGAGGTGGTCGCGGCCATGTCCACCCGCAGTTGGGGGTGTCGCCGGACCCCCATGGTCCTGGGGGCACACTAGGCGGTGGGGAGAGCATCGAGGTGAGTGCGACCCCAGCCCACGGAGGCACTGTCCCGCGAGGCTCTGCACCCCCAGCAGGGGTGAGGCTGGCAGGGCGCGGGAGTGCCGCTGAGGCGCCATCTTGCCCGGGGGCTACGGGGACTACCCCGCCACCTGGGCGGGCAGCAGCCTGGGGCTGGGGTCTGGGTGGACCGAAGGCTCCTGTCGCGGGGAGCCCGTGCTCCGGGCGGTGGCCCACGGCAGGCACTATCCCCGAGCGCCGCGGCGGTGCCCTGGCTATCAAAGTGAGTTCCCCTGGTGCCTGGTCGGGTCTGGGGGCTGCAGAGAACCTTGGTCCTTCTGGGCTGCCCACTCCAGATGTTCTCGGGGGGCGGGGCCTGTTTTGCCGCAGTGGCGGCGGACTGGTGGAGGGCCGCAAGGGACGGGGCTGTGGGCGGACCCTGCAAGAGGCCCCGCCTGCTGGGGCGCCATCTGCCGGTGTAGCTGGGATTTGCGCACAGGCGCTGCCTTGTGTAGCGGGCTGGGGCGGGGCTGAAGGCTTCCAGACAGTATTCTCCGGTGAGGGCGTGGCCACCTGCAGGCCCCGCCCACTCGGTGCTGCCTTGGCCTGCGTTTGCTGCGCAGGCGCTGTTCTGCCTGGCCGGCTGCAGGGGGCGGAATGGGGCTGCAGGGGGGCCGCCAGCTGCTGAGGCTGCTCGGGCGGTGCCATCCAGATTGCTGAGGTTGAGTCACTCCGGGGACTGCACAGCTCCTTCATCTGCTTGGGCCGCTCGACATCTGGGCTAAGGTGTGCGCGAAGCTGTTTGTCCTGAGGGTCGAGGCTACAGCTTGTGATGTCACTGTGGCTTTTTGTCCTTGGCTCGGCCTGGGGTGAGCAGATGACCACCCCTTCCTTCCCCTGCCCTTGCCCCAGGACTGTTCTCCACCCTGTGATGGGTTTGGCTCCCGCTTTCGCTGCGGCCGCTGAGTGCGCAGGCGTGGGGGCGGGGCGGGCCTGCTCTCGGCTCTACGCTTGTTGGCCGAGAGGCGGCAGCCGAGGGCTGGCGGCTGTGCCGGCCGTAGGGCTGTGGCGACTAGAGCGCGCCGTCAGTGCTGCCACGGCACGGCTGCCGTCTTGGATGAGTCTTTGCTGGCTTGCCGCGGGCGCCGTCTGAGTGGGTGGGCAGCTGCGGGCAGTGGTTTTTCTTGCTGGTGACGGGGCCGTGAGTCCTGTCCGTCCGAGTCCCTTTGGAGAGCAGCAGTAGGGCAGGACTGCCTTCTGGTGTGGACGCGCAGCTGGGTGCTGTCGCGGGGGCTTCCAGCTTGCGTTCTGCGCCGAGAAGCTTCTCCCGTGGGGGCGGGGCTGCGGCGCCATCTTGGCGCGGGGCGGGGGCGGAGCCGCGGCATTGCCGCAGGGCGCCATCTTGGGCTCGAGACGTGGCGCGGGCGCCATGTTTCCTGGCGGCTGCGGGGCGTGGGGCGCGTGGGTGCTCGTTCACTGTGGGAGGGGCTCGTCAGAGACCAGGTGGGGTTCGGGTTCAGGAGTTGTAGTAGCCTTGGGGAAGGGCGGGGTTCTAAGTGAGGACGCGGACTGTGCATGTGACAACTTGGGGGTTGGGTAGTATGGAGGGTCTGAAGGGAGGGCCATGTTTCCCTGAGGGGTAATGCGTCCCGCTTGGGGTGAAGACAGCGCCCCACCTGAGGCGCCCGTGAGGGGCTAGAGTGGCGCGTGGTGATGGGGTCTCTGGCAGGAGAGGTGCGGCCTGTAGGGGCACCGTGCCGGGGGGGGGCTGTGGGGCCCCCCGGGATCGGGGGGGTGGGGGGTGCTGTGGCTGTGGGGGGCCCCCCACAAGCACGGTGCTCCTGGGGCGCTGACCCTGGAGCCCCCCGGCCGCGGGCCTCTTACTCCCGGGCCTGACGAGAGCTCTGCTTCTAGCTCTGCCCAAGGACCTTTTAAATCCTTCCTTCCTTTGCTTTTCGAAGTAGGGAAAGTGACGCACCGGATTCTTTCTCCCCCTGTAGGGTGACGGTGATGGAAGAAACCCAGTCAAAAACAGAAATAAATAAAACTACAAATAGGAAAAAAACTTAGTCTTTTTTCTCATGTTTGGGGAAGTCTGTCAGTCACTAGTAGAATTAATAATAGGAGTTACCTGTTGAGCATCAATGAATGTCTAATAGATTTTAATAAATAAACTTCTAATCCTGCCAAAATACAGTTTCCAATATGAAGAAAGGATAATATGCGGTTAAGAAGTAAAATTGAATTGTCTGTATTAATAATGACATAAAATGGAATAAGCTTTAGAAATATGTAGAAATTAAAATCTATTATCTTGATAGCCAGAAACGATGCAGTTGCTTGGTATTCATTCTTTGTGTGGCTAAAAGATTTTCCTAAATTAATGTGTATGTTTAATTGTATCCTAATTAATATGTCATGTTCTTGGAACTTGATTGGAAGGAAAAATGGGTGTGTCATAACTGCTACTTTAGTGCTAATTATGGCTAGCATTTATCATGTAATTAATGTGTGCTAGGCATAATTGTTTCAAGATCAGGGGATTTAAGTAAATTGTCCCATCAGACTGGGTACACAATTGTGAAGTACCCAGACCAAGAAAAGCTGGTTTCAACTTAAAACCGTAGTGCTGTGACTCCTGTTCTATGCATTCATTGACTCACGGAATGTAAACCAGAGCCCTAATTACGAAGTTACTTTTCCCAGGGGCCCCTAAATGATTGAACATAACCTCTGAGGTCCACTGGGACTTGAAAATGTATAGTGTTAATCCACTGAGAGCATGTTTATACCCCCTAAAATACTAAACACTTAAATAATTATATCATTACTTAATGGTATAATGATAATAGCATTGGGAACGCCAGTCTCTTCAGAATACTTACATTCACAGCAAGGTTGGACTCTGGCTCTCTGTCACTGGAATAGTTTGCTATCTCTGAGTCTTTACTTCCTCTCTGTGAAATGAGGACTAGAAAACTAATAGCATTATAGTGTGGATTAATAGAGAAATAAAAGTAGTGTTAGCACTGTTCATCGTGCTCAGTTACATTGAATAATAGTAGCCTTCTTAGCCTTCTTTTCCCTCTAGTTTTTACCAGCAGCATGTGTCCCCTGCTTTTGAGGGACAGTCAGTGCCAAGTTGCTAAAAAGGACCAAATTAGTTTCTTGAATTCATTTCTTAATCCAAGGCCCCTCTTTACTGTTTTGCACTACTGCTGGTATGAGAAGGTTCTAAGACACTCAGAGATTGACTTGCACGTTTGTTAATGTAACTTCCTTGGGAAAGGGTGTGATTACATCCCCAGGAACAGCTGCCCATAGCCCCTCCATCCTGCGAGGGAAAGCTTTCTCTTCTTAATCTCATTTGACTTCTGTCTTTGCAGGAGAAAAAGATGTGGCTGTTAGGAGGTCATATTTGGTCTGAGGAATCCAGTAACTGCAAAGTATATTTGGCATTTTATGTTTTCCTTTCCTTCCCTAGCTGTTCTCTGAGGTTCTATCCTTCCCAGAGACGACTGGCAGGAGAAAGAGGGACAAGGTCCAAACGCTGGGCTGCTGGGTCCAGGTGAGTTGAATTCCTTCTTTGTAGCACCACCCCCATCTTTGGAGTGACCACTGTTCCTTCCTCCTTCTGATACTTCCCTACATGCACACATGTTCATTTAACCATGCAAGCACTGTTTGTGCTCTCACAGAATGCAGAGACTCTTCTGGTGGATCATCTGTACCCCAGCAATTCACCTTGGCCTCTTGCAAGCCTTGGTTGTGTCCTGTCTCTTTTTCTAATAGTTGCCTACTCATTCAGGCCCATTCTTTGTATATTGTTGAGGTGATTAAAGAAGTATGAAAGATTCATTGGTTAATTCATCAGTTTTGATTGAGTGTATGCTTTGTGCCAGGCACTGGAAACACATCAACGGTGACAAATTAAAGACGTTGAAAAAAATAATTGCGTTATTCATGCTTTTGAAAGTTCACTAGCGGTAGATGAAATAATTTGGGCGGGGCCACATAAGGCTTCCCTGAGAGTCAGTGACTTTAAAGCTGAGCTCTGAAGCATGGTAGATAGTTGTGTGATGATGGACACATAGTGTAAGCAGAGAGGTGAGGGACATTCCTGAAAGATGCAGAGAGAGGAGCTGAAAATCCAGGATGCCTAGAGCAAGAAAGAAATAGAATGGGATTTGATCAAGGCTGGGTAAAAGGTAAGTTGGGGCTAGATTGCAAAAGGCTTTGTAATCTGTGGTGAGTATTTGGCTTGGCCTGAAGTGTGATGGGAAGCCATTGAAGTGTGGCAACTATGGGAGTAACACAATAGTCAGATTTGTGTTTTTAAAAGTCCATTCTGGTTGTAGGGTGAAGGGGAACATGAAAACCTAAAGACCAACTTGGGTCTGGGTGAGAGGTGATGGCTTGGATTAGGGTCATGGGAGGTGGGGAGAAGTGAAGTGGGCAGATTTGCAGGATACTGAGGAGGGAGACTCAATAGGACATGTACTGTCTGTTCAGG
>PVIY010056146.1:0-13428 GCA_004026745.1 Myrmecophaga tridactyla | reverse complement strand
GATATTTTTTGAACCAATATTGTGTGCCAAATTGTTGAGGGAATTGGCAACTTAGAGTGGAATAGAGCTTGGTTCCTGCCCCAGAAGAACTTGCAGCCTGGTGGGGGAGAGAAACAAGTAAAATGAATTTATGGTGGAGGAATATTGGGGTACTTGGGAGCCCAAGAGAGGGGCGGATGGGCCAGAGAAGGCTCCACTGAGGATAGGTGGGTGATCAACAGAAGCCCTGGCTGTGAGAGACTGTGGGACTCAGCTGGAACTGCTCTCTGTCCATCCCCTTGGCAGGCTGTTTCTGCTCCTCTGCAGTCTTCTTTTGGTACAATGCAATCAGACGGAAATGACTTTATGAACTATCTACCAGCACCCTTCACTCCTAATTAAGAAATAACAAGGCAGCCTCCATTCCAGGCCTCAGAGCCCTAACCCCCTCTGCCTGGGCCAGCCAGGAGACCTGGGTTCAAGGATCCCTACCGGGGGACAAGTCCCTTTTCTCTCAGGCCCAGCAAAGGGATTTTTACTGGAGACACTGACCCCTCTCATTTCAGAGAGGAAAGGAGGGTATGGATGGAAAAGGAAACCTTCATCCTTTCCCCAGTGAGTTCCCTCCAACTTTCTTCCTGTGCCGTTCTCCATTCTTCCCATTTTACCAGTCCAGAAAGTCAGGTTAACTTCTAGCTCCAGGATCATAGAAACAGGAAGGGCTGATGAACTAGACAAATCTGGATTCAAATCCCAGTTCTTCCACATACTAGCTCTGTGGTCTTGGTCTGACCACTTAACTTCCCTGAGTTTCAGGCTTCTCATGTAAAATTGTGGAAAGACCTACATCATAGGGTTTTTAGGAGGATTAAATGACATTTACAAAGTGTCTAGCAAATAGAAATTATGGCACATGGGAGGAATGTCACATCTCTGAAACTTTGCTTTTATGTCATCATTCCAGTGGCATTAGCAGGAGTTTGAGGAACTCACCTTACCAATAAGAGACGCCCAGTAAAGGAGTCGGTTTTAAGCATTTATGCTGCAACTCATGACAAAAATGCATTTTGCATTGTGTCCTTGTACACAAGTATGTGCTTATGTGTGTGTATTAAATGGCAGGGGGCGCAGGGGGAACCTTTTCAAAATAATGCTTTGTCTAATTACATACAGTGCACCCTGATATTTTGTAGTCTATTTCACTTTTTAAAAGATATCGATTGTGCGTATTTTAAATTATTTTCGTGACCCACTAATGGCTTAAGAATCCAGTTTTTAAAAAAGCATTGCAGTAGGACTCCTACTACTTAACCACCCCCGCCCCAGCAAGGTAAGCCTTTGCATTGCACTAGGCTCTGGGAATTACAGAAATCAATAGCACACATCTCTCTCTCTCAAGGAACTCACAGTCTAGCTGTCGTAGCATAAAACTACTTTCAAAACAACGAGGAAGATGCTACAGCAGAGGCTGTTCAACAAGTTTCAGAGACAGCGGTGAATGTGAACACACTTCTCCTTTCTCGGAGGGAATCAGGGAAAGCATCACAGAGGAGGTGGCATTTAGGATGGGTTTTTATGCCTAGAGCAGTATGATAGTTGGAGGAAATAGGTAAAGGCATTGCAGGCAGAGAAAATGGCCCGAGGTATGGAAGAGCCTGTTTGGAAGTAGCAAGTCTAGTTTAGCAGGAACATGGAGCATCTGGAAATGAGAAGGAAACGGGAGTTAGGAGGGCCTGGGCCTCTTCTTCCCAGCCGCCCCCCTTTTGGGTGCTCTTGCCTAGTGCCCTAGAACCCTGTGACGAGAAGACCTGGGGCTCTGACGGTGGAGAGGTAGGCAGCAGTGCCACCCCTGGAGCTGGCCAAGCCTCAGCAGGATTTTTTAGAAGATGGTGGATGAGAGTTATGGGGCCCCCAAGGTCACGGGGTCATTGCAGTCACCTTCCTGCCTTAGACACTCATGGCCCAGGCCATAAGGATTCTAGCCAGAGCTGGGGCCCCAAAGGTGACTCAAGAGCAGTTTCTGGATCTAGGGATGCTAGAACAAGAAAGGATTCTGTCTCCTTTGTTTTTGGAGATTGCTGGTAAAAGGTGAGAAGCTAGATCCCACTTTGAAGTAGAAAAATGAATTAAGTGAATTTAAAGTCCTTTGAAGCCTGACCTTCTGGAATTGCCTGATGCCAAAGTCAAGCACTTCCAAAGACCCTGGTCCGAAGTTGTAATGGAAGAACAAAGAAGAAAAAGAAAGGGGGGGGGGGATTCTGGGTTTAAAATGCTGAGAGAAACTGATTGATGGCGATGGAAGGCAGGACGTCGGTTAACTCTGTGTGGGGAGTGGATACTGACTGCAAAGGGCTACATAGGCGCCTTCTGGGGTGCCGGGAGTAGCTACATCTTGATCTGGATGGCAGCTGCAAAGCCTACACACATGCAGAGATTCATTGAGCTGTACGCTTGGGATTAGCCCTTGATGCACTCTCCTGTACGTGCTATACCTCAGTATCATAGAAAAGAACTTTCTTACAAAAAATAATACAGAAGGAGGTGAGGCGGAATGAGAGGCAGCAGATACGGAGGGGAAATCAAGGAAACTGAGGGGGCACCTTAAAAACCTTCCACCCCATTCTCCTCAGCAGTTCTGTGAGGAACATATTATTATCCTCATTTCTGGCTAAGGCATTTGAGGTTCAGGGGGTTAAGTGCTTTGCCAAGGTCACACAGCTGGTGGCAGATCCAGGCTCACACTCTGATTGCAAAGCACAGGCTCCTTCCACTCCCTCCACCATTTCTCCTTTACATAAGTTATTTATGGAATTCACACTCTGGAAGACTAGATAAACTCGGAGGTCCCCTCCTGCTCTGGGGTTCTGGTTGTCTGTGATTAAATGAGAGGTGGGAGTGAGGGGCCATGCTCATCTCCCAGGAGGAGTTGGAGGCAGGTGCTGTCCAGATGGAGGGTGCTGGTCTCCCCTACTACCCCCGGCGGCCTTCCCCTTCCCTCTTCATCCCTCCCACCCAACGCTTATCTGCTGGAGAGGAGGCTGGAGTTTATCAACGCAGCACTCAATTATTCTGCCCATCTGTCTCCGCAGCTCAGGGGGACATGGTACTGAAGCAGCAAAGGCCAGGCAATCGATCATTGCCCGCTGCTCCTCCCTCCGGACCCTCGGCTCACAGGGGCTGGGTGGAGGCGGTGGTGGAGGGAAGGGGGAGGGGGAGCTGCATGCACTAACCATCTGGAGAAGCAGCCATCACCGCACCAGGCAGAAGTAGAGGGACTGTGCTGGGGGCAGGACCGGAGAAGAAGCAAAGGCAGAAAGCTTTGGACAACAGCTTCTCCACACCTCCTCATTTAGAGCCCTGCCAAGGGTCTTGGTTTAGTATGGGGTATAGGAAATCGATTGCATATTTTCTTCTAAATCCAGAGAAGCTGCCTGGAGGTAGGTCTGACTGGGCTTGCAGAACCACCACTTCCAAGGGCAAGTGGGCAACCCTGCTACCCTGGCTGTGGCCCTAGGACTCTCTGCCCAAAGAGCAGCCCCCACCCCTCTCAATCAGATGGCAGGCTGAGGTCTGTGCATTGCCTGCTGGTTCTGTTTATACCTATGGTTCCAGGCCCAGCCACATTCACTATCCTTCAAGGAGGGAACATCGTAGCCAGGGGTCAAGAAATGGTGTGTGAGGTGCCAGCAGGTGATGGGGGAGGTGAGGGTGGGGAACTGAGGTCCCAAAGTTGAACTCTGGAGAAACCTGGACTGAAGCAGACATTCTAGGCATTCTGGGGCAGCCTCATGCTCTGCCTCCATCCACCAGGCAGCAAGTATCGGCTGGGCTAATGGAGCAGATTATAGAGACAAAGACCTGGGTTTGAATCCTGGCCTTGCCTCTTGGAAGCTGTGCAAGCTCTGACAAGTCACTTTACCTTTCAAGGCCTCAGTTGCCTCCCCTGCAAAATGAGAATAAATAATCCCTTCTCCCTTTCTAGTTTCCCAGCTGGTAAAACAAGCGCCATGCAATGGGTTGGCTTAACGACAGGAATGTATTGGCTCATGTTTGGTATCTTCTGGCTGGCGGGCAGTCTTTGGGTTCCTTGGCCTTCTTGTCAGAGGGAGATGCCCAGGGTGGTGTTCTCTCCTTCCTCTTATGGATTCTTTTGATCTCCAGCTTCTGGCTGCTCCTGGGGCTTCTCATTCCATGTCCAATTTCCATTGCATATAAAGACTTCAGCCACAGTGAACTAGGACCCACCCTCACTCAGTTTGGGCCTACTTTAACTCAAAACGTCTTCAAAGGTCCTCTTTACAGATGGGTTCACACTCACAGGACGAGAGGTTGGGACCTGAACATACCTTTGGGGGGGGTGGGGGGAGGCATGATTCAATCCCCAACATCCCCCTACACATGGTCTGATGGGAGGATTGAATATAATGTCTGTATGCGCTACATATTTTATTATTTTCATTCGCTCCCAAGTACCCTCTGTCTGTTGGGGACTACACTTGGCACTGTGAGGAATGTAGAAAATATATAAGACATGACTCCTGCTTCAAGGAGCTTGCAATCTAGTTGAGGAAAATCTAGTACACGTGATAGCCTGAACTCCTGATCACCCCGGTAGAGTATAGATGAAACACAATTAACTTTCTTTGCACCTCTCCAACAGAAATTGCTGATCAGCCTGCATGAGTGGGCCATGTGCAAGACAGCCTTAAATGGTGATGGCAGGTGAGTGGGCAGCTCTGAGCTCCATCCCAGAAGGGGCTGTGTGCTTAGCAGGAAGGGGGAGGACTTGCTGGGCCTTTGCCAAGCCCTGGGATCAGAGGTACAGCGTGAACATGAGTCATGAAGCCATGCCTCTCTCTGGGTGCTTAAACACCAGCCTTGGATTCTAGGCCCAGAAGGGGTGACCTCTGCCTCACCCTTTCCAGCCTCCCCCTCAGCCCAGCCAGAGGAGGCCAGAAATAGTAGGGGAAAGGCAAGTCTCCAGAGGTCTTTAATTGTTTTGTTTCTCGACCCCCTCATTGCAACTGAGTTCTGAGTCAGTACTTAGAACAAAGGTGTTGGGACAGGAGAGAGAAGCAGGGGACTTAGGTGGGGTCCAAAAGCTAGGGAGATGCTCAGGGACCTTTTCCACCTACCCCAGCCACGTCAGGAGTTCACCCCACCCCTACCCCCTCTGCTTGTGAACTGTCTTGGACTCTCCTAATCATTTCACCTTTTCGGTCCTGCCTTCCCATTCACTGTGGCAGTCTTTAAAGATGCAGCCATGATATCTATTTCAGTTAAAACTCCCCCACCCCACCATGGAGCAGCACTGGGCTCATGGGGTAAGCTTAACAGAGGCTTGTTGAGTCTTAACCTCCAACTTCCATTTTCCCCAGAGCCTGTAGCTGGAGGCCTCCTGAATTGAGAGATGACCAGAGCTGAGGAAACTAGCATTTATTGACTCTTTCTGTGTGTTCATTTCATCCAAATGACAATCTCATTTAATATATATAAGGAAACTAACTCTTAGAGAAGTTAAGTAACTTTTCCCAGGGTGCTGCGGTAGTGAGTGGTAAAGTCAACATTTGGGCCCTGATCTATTTGCTGGAGGGTTCTGCCCTCTCTCTCTAGGCCAAGGCAGGAGTCAGGAGCCTCTGGTGTATTGAGGACAGCTTGCCTTAGATCCAGTTCCCTAACAGGCCCTCTGGGGAACTAGGCTCCCTCTCTCCGCAGATAGTGCACCACAGAATTCTAGAACAGGAAGAGATCTTTGAGGCCAAGCTTTCCCTCCCTTCCACCTCCCTGACCCCCAATCACTGACTTGGGCAGCCAAGTGGAGGTCCCCCCGCCCCTTTTGCACATGTATGCAGGCATGTACGCATGTGTGCATGTGGGTTTATTTGCCCTGAGTTTTATGTGTCAGTGCACACACCATCCCACGCCAAACCTCTGTTCATTTTAAGTCACGGTTGTTTTTCCCACCTTCAGAAATAGCTGCCGGGGAAGGTGGGAAGTAGTCAAATGTAAACAGGCATGGCGCTCTCCTGCTCACAGAAAGGAGCCACGCCTCCAGTTGCTTGGCCCCAGCATCCTGGGAGGGAGTGAGGAGGGAAGAGAGCCATCCTAGCCAGGGAATGGCCCCTCTGAGAGGCACCATGTCCGGATGGAGGTAGGAGACAGAGCTTCTTGCAGCTCCCTGGTAAGGAGTCATCGCCCCAAGGGACAACAATGGACACCCAGCCTGCTGCTACCAGAGCTATTGCACCCTAAACCCTGCAGGGACCAGGGCTGACTCGGGCCAGACCTGGGGGCAGAGAAGCATTGTGTAAATGGCACAATTTTGGGACTTAGCTGGATTCCTGCCTCCTGCTGCTTACAAACTGTGTGACTTGAGCCAAGTTATTTAAGTCCTTCTGAACCTCGGTTTCTTCATCTGCAAAGGGAAACTGTAGATGCTTATCTCATATACCTGCTATAAGGGTTAAATAAGATAAGACGTTCAGAGTCTCTGCAGTTCTAGCAAATGGTAGGTGATCAATAAGTGCTTGTGTGCTTTCCTTGACTCCCTGAGTCTGGAAACTTTCCGGGAATCAGACCTCCACTCAGAGGTCAAACCAGGCCCGAGAGGGAAACACATACTCTGACCCCCTTTTTTGCCCATCTCTTGGACTTGCCTCGAAGGCAGTGCAGCCTGACCCTGGGATCTGAGAGAGAACTTGGATTTGGTCGCCCCTACCCAGGAAGGAAGAAACAACAGTGCCTTGGATTCTTGATTCCAGGGGATTTCAGCCTCCTGGGGGAAGGGGCCCCAGGGCCACAAGGAGTGGCAAATACAGTAAGCACATACTGGGTACCTGCCTGTGCCAAGTACTGGTACAACAGTGAACAAGACAGGTCCCTAGTGGGAAAACTGTTTCCACTTGATGTGGTCAGGGTGGTGACAGAAAGAAGCATGAGTATTATAAGAGCAAGAAGCAGGCCCCTTAGCCATCCAGGGGCGGTGAAGGTTTGGGAGAAGCTTTCCATAGGAGGTAACTGACCTTGACGTTGAGTCTTGAAGAAAAAGTAGGAGTTCTCTGGGAGAAAATGAGGAAGAGACATGAGAAGGGATGGTACCTCAAGGTAATTTCTGCCTAAAAGCATTGTGGACAGTGGGTAGGTAAATAGCATGACAACAAGAAGAGCTGGGAGAAGTGGCCGGAGCCAGGTGACAGAAGGTCCTGCCTGCAGGGCTGAGGAACCCAGGCTCAAACTTCTTTACTCCACCACCCACTCCAGGCAGCTCTGCCTCCAGGGTGGGGAAGGTGACAAAATCCAAAGCCATACCCCCACCCCAGGATAGCCTCAGCAGATCCCAGCAGGGCCTCCCACGTCCCCAGGATGTCTGGATTTGGGGTCCCATCCTGCACAGAGGGATGCCTGTGAACTATCACTTTATTTTCAATTTCCCCAGTGACCTGGGAGGGAGGAAGGAGAGAGGTGAGAAGGGTTGAGGAATCCACTCTACATCTCTCTAGACTCAGAATGACTCAGAAGATCCCCTCTGCTTCCCTCCCAAACACACACGCGCGCACGCACACACACACACACACGCACACAGAGCTTCCTCCAAGTTAACTAGGAAACCTCAAAGGTTCAGTCTCCTGCCCGTTACTTGAATACTCATTCTCTCCCAGCAGGTCATAGAAATGGATACTAAAGCCTCGAGCCCTGACTCGGACCCTGCTTATCTCCTGTCCAGCTTCTTTGGCCTCTTGCCACCTCTTAACTATGCATCCTCTTCTTCCAGGGCTGCCCCATGGGGCGAAGTGATGAGTGAGCAGCCCCGGCCCCAGCAGACAAGGATGAGGAGCTGCGCCCCAAAGGGCAACAAGTGATGCCCGCCCATCCCAACAGAGAATGACCGCCCTGGGAGGCTGGTGCCCTGGGCCCTGGCAGGGCTGCTGACCCTCGGCCTGCAAAACGCTGAGAGCAGAAGGACTCCAGACTTCTCGTGGATGGTCCCCTGCTCTGCAGCGCCACCATGAGGCTCCTCGTGGCCCCCCTCTTGCTAGCTTGGGTGACCGGCGCCACTGCCGCTGTGCCTGTAGTACCCTGGCATGTGCCCTGTCCCGCTCAGTGCGCCTGCCAGATCCGGCCCTGGTATACACCTCGCTCGTCCTACCGCGAGGCCACCACCGTGGACTGCAATGACCTGTTCCTTACGACGGTGCCCCCGACCCTGCCCGCGGGCACGCAGACTCTACTGCTGCAAAGCAATAGCATCGTCCGAGTGGACCAGAGTGAGCTCAGCTACTTGGCCAATCTGACCGAGCTGGATCTGTCCCAGAACAGCTTTTCGGACGCCCGGGACTGTGATTTCCGTGCCCTGCCCCAGCTGCTGAGCCTGCACCTGGAAGAGAACCAGCTGACCCGGCTGGAGGACCACAGCTTTGCAGGACTGGCCGGCCTGCAGGAACTCTATCTCAACCACAACCAGCTCTACCGCATCGCCCCCAGGGCCTTTGCCGGCCTCGGCAACCTCCTGCGGCTGCATCTCAACTCCAACCTGCTGAGGGCCATCGACAGCCGCTGGTTCGAGATGCTGCCCAACCTGGAGATCCTCATGATCGGCGGCAACAAGGTGGACGCCATCCTGGACATGAACTTCCGGCCCCTGGCCAGCCTGCGCAGCCTGGTGCTAGCGGGCATGGCCCTGCGGGAGATCTCCGACTACGCCCTGGAGGGGCTGCAGAGCCTGGAGAGCCTGTCCTTCTACGACAACCTGCTGGCCCGGGTGCCCAGGCGGGCGCTGGAGCAGGTGCCCGGGCTCAAGTTCCTGGACCTGAACAAGAACCCGCTCCAGCGGGTGGGGCCGGGGGACTTTGCCAACATGCTGCACCTGAAGGAGCTGGGGCTGAACAACATGGAGGAGCTGGTCTCCATCGACAAGTTCGCCCTGGTGAACCTCCCCGAGCTGACCAAGCTGGACATCACCAACAACCCCCGGCTGTCCTTCATCCACCCCCGCGCCTTCCACCGCCTGCCCCACATGGAGACCCTCATGCTCAACAACAACGCTCTCAGTGCCTTGCACCAGCAGACGGTGGCGTCCCTGCCCAACCTGCAGGAGGTGGGTCTCCATGGCAACCCCATCCGCTGTGACTGTGTCATCCGCTGGGCCAACGCCACGGGCACCCGCATCCGCTTCATCGAGCCACAGTCCACGCTGTGCGCCGAGCCGCCGGACCTCCAGCGCCGCCCGGTCCGCGAGGTGCCCTTCCGGGAGATGACAGACCACTGCCTGCCCCTCATCTCCCCCCGCAGCTTCCCCCCGAGCCTCCAGGTGGCCAGTGGAGACAGCGTGGTGCTGCACTGCCGGGCGCTGGCCGAGCCGGAACCCGAGATTTACTGGGTCAGTCCGGCGGGGGTTCGACTGAAGGCTCCCCGCGCAGGCAGGAGGTACCGGGTGTACCCGGAGGGGACCCTGGAGCTGCGGAGGGTGACGGCGGAAGAGGCGGGGCTGTACACCTGCGTGGCCCAGAACCTGGTGGGGGCGGACACTAAGACGGTTAGTGTCGTCGTAGGCCGGGCTCCCCCCCAGCCAGGCAGGGATGAGGGATGGGGGCTGGAGCTCCGGGTGCAGGAGACCCACCCCTATCGCATCCTGCTGGCCTGGGTCCCCCCGCCCAATACGGTGTCCACCAACCTCACCTGGTCCAGCGCCTCCTCTTTCCGGGGCCAGGGGGCCACAGCTCTAGCCCGCCTGCCCCGGGGCACCCACAGCTATAACATCACCCGCCTCCTTCAGGCCACGGAGTACTGGGCCTGCCTGCAAGTGGCCTTCGCTGATGCCCACACCCAGTTGGCCTGTGTCTGGGCCAGGACTAAAGAGGCCACTCCTTGCCGCCGAGCCTTAGGGGAGCAGCCTGGCCTCATAACCATCCTGGCTCTCACCGCCCTTCTGCTGGCGGCCGGGCTCGTGGCCCACCTGGGCACGGGCCAGCCTAGGCAGGGGGCTGGCGGGCGGCCTCTCCTTCCAGCCTGGGTTTTCTGGGGCTGGAGTGGCCCCTCTGTCCGGGTGGTATCTGCACCGCTTGTCCTGCCCTGGAATCCTGGGAGGAAGCCATCGAGATCCTCTGAAGGGGAGACGCTGTCGCCAGTACTGTCTCAGAATTCCTGAAGCTCAGCCTATTCTCAGCAGTAGAGAACTTTTTTACCAAAAGGGCAGCAATCTGGGCCGGATGCCCTGCCAAGAGAGTGACACAGACCCTGTGCTCCAGGCCTGGCACCCGGACCACAACAGATGCTCTTGGCCCCAGGGGATGCTCCTGCAGCCTCCAAAACGCTGCCCGTCCCCTCTGTGGACCTCCTCTGCTGCCTGCCCGAGGAGCTCCTCCATGGAACAAGGAAGGACTCCGGCTGGGGCCTCCCACTCCCCGGTCATCGTGCGCCCAGAGACTCCTGGGCCTCAGCTTGGATGTCTCCTGCCTGTGTCCCCAGGACCTAGGTCCGCAGGCGTCCCCCTCCTCTTCTCTTTCTTTGTACAGTCTCAGTTGCTTGCTCTTTTCCCTCTTGGGCAAGGGCTGAAGGAGGTATCTCCTTCCCATCTCGGGGGACTGCTCTCAAAGTGGAAGTCACCCCCAGCCAGATATGAAGGACATTTGGGGAGACAGGGGCCCAGGAATGCCTCATCTTGGTGGCCCAGTCCAGTCCAGCACACAGGTTGACTTTCTATAGGCGATTTTGTACCTTTGTGGAGAGATGTGTCACCTCCCCCAACCCAATTCACTCTTTTCTCCTGTTTTGTAAAAAATAAATGATAATAACAGTAATAATGGGGAGAGAAAGAAATGAAAGGAAAGCAATCCTATGACTACTGACTATAGCTAGAGAGGTCTCTGCTCTGCTCTGGAATCCCTTCAGAACCAGGAGGTGGCAGAGGGAGGCGATGGGATGTGATAATAGGATGAAGAGGAGAGAGGGAAATGATGAAAGAGGGAAGAGTTTTTCCTTTTAGTTTTTAATCCTGGCCTGCCAGGAGCCTCTGGGCCTGCTCCCAGCCCCCAGAGAGTCTCTGTAGCTGTGAGCAGGAGAGCTGGGGGAAGAGGGATAAAGAATTGGAGAGGCTGGCGATGGCCAAGAGCAAGGAAGGGAGGGAGGTCGGGAGTGCAGGAGGCAAGGAGAGAGGAGGCAGAGAAAAATGGAGAAAATCCTGAGATGGAGAGCGAGTGGAAATTTCCATCACCAAACATTGTCACCCCTTCTACTTCTCTGATAAGCAATTAAAATTGCAAATGCAACATGTCAGTGCATAGGAAGCATTTCCCGGCCTATTTCTAATTAAACAAACCCAAGAGGCAGAGTCATGCAGAGAATTGAATCTTATCAAGACAGCAAGAACTCTGCCTCACTGGGGCAGGAGGGGGCGTGCAGGGTGATGGAGGATTTGGGGAGGGGAGGGCTGTGGGATAAAGGGATTACTGCGTTTATCTTTCCGTTCCATTTCAGTATAATTTGCAATGAGCCTGGTTTGCTTTAGCGGTATTTTTTTTTTTAAACTGATTGACTTTTTAGGACCAAATGTGAACAAGAACATCTGTTGCAAGGCCAGTAAAACCAACAGGGCAAGGGGCTGCTGTGGACCTGCCGAGGAGGCGGTGCCAGAGCCAGAGGCCACCCGGCAATGGTTTTCTTTCTGATAGGCTGGGGAAAGCTGTGGAGATTGCAGATGTAGTCACAGTGGAAGCCAGACCAGTGAACAAAGCAGAACAGTCCCCAAAACCAGAGAGTAATGTCCCTCTCTTAATGAGCACAAAGAGAGCAGGGTTCTCTGGAGACCAGCAGCCGACAGCCAGTTTAGAAGCCTCTGGAAGAGGCCCCCTCTTCCTCAAACTTCAGCCCCCATCTGAATTACCTAGAAGGCTTGTTAGACACAGGTCGCTGATCTAATCTGCCCCCAGACTTTCTAGTCTACTAGATCTGGGTGGGGCCTGGGAATCTGCATCTCTAGCACATTTTCAGGCAATGCCCATGCTGCCAGTCTGGGAACAGCACTTAGAGCACCTTTTGACTTGGGCCTGCAGTGGCTATAGGTTTTCACCCCACCCCCACCCCACCCCACCCCCACCACCACACACAATTCTGCTCCAGGCCCCAGCATTTGTATAGCCTGGTACAAGCGATGGCTCTGGAAGAGTTGAGGAAGAGGCTGGCGGCTGGCCCCTCTACTCCCTTCCCACTGTTCTTGTGGGTTGCTCAGCCCCCGTTTCGCAATGACCCCCCCACCCCCGCACCGCCCGTATTTCCGAGGAGAGCAGGCTCCATTTGCACGTGTCCCTTCTCATGGGTGTGTGTTCTCTGGGGAAGCGGGATGGGAACAGAAAATGTGTGGCTCACATGCTTACCTCCCCTTGTGGCACCCATGGAAGACACCCCCACTCCTCACAGTATGCTCCCCCTGTGGGTCTTGGGGTCCTCCCGACCACGTCGAGGCAGCCCTGCCGTGTGCCTGGAGCTGGCCTGTGGGGTTAGCCGACTCACCATCCTCCATGGAGAATCCGTCCTCCATGATCCAAAGCCCCGGTGGTGATGAGGCAGGTCTGGGAAAACTGGAGCCGTGGAAATCCAGAACCAGAAATCAACGTTGCTATTTTCTTCTGGGAGGCTGGACAGTTGCCACCTGTCTTGGCTGGTCCACATAGCATGGAGGGAGAATCAGGGTGCTGTTCCCTTAAATAAGTACCCAAACCTGGGAGAGCCTGTGGAGGCCTGTAACCCTCTCCCATCATCACAACTGCCACCCCAGAACCTCCCTACGAGCCCCTGGCTTGATCAATAGCAACAAAAAAGTGACCACCAACAGAGCTAGAAGGCTAGCACCTTTGATCCGTGTAGCTCCAAATACCTGTAAATATGCCTGAGGTTGGAGGAGGGAAAGGGGAAAGGGGTGTCCCTAACCCCTTAGCACCCCTTGCTTCCACTGATCTCTTTGCTGCCCTCATTTCCCCCAGACGCCTCAGGCACAGACAGGAAGCCTGAGAATGAATGAAAGCTGCAAGCCCTTGGAAAGGGAGAAGATGCCCAAACGGGAGGATGGAATTCTGGCTTCCAAGCTCTAGGCACCCAGTTTCTAGCTGTTCTGCCACTTCCCAGCTGCCAGAATTCCCATTCCCTGGGGTGGGGGGTGGGGAGTCAGTAAGAATGATTTAATCTGACTCTCAATGAAACCCCTCGGTCCTGGACATTTTGGCTACCCCCAAGAGAAGTTACGTGAGGTGAGGAGAGGAAGGTAGCAGGTGTCCTTTTCTCTCCTGGAAAGAGAGATGATATAGCAGGGACAAAGTCAGTTGGGGAGAGAGGAAAAGGCACTTTGGAGGTTGCTATTGCCCAGAATAGCTAGGAATTAAGGCAATGAGCGAGTGACCTCTCCCTGGCACAGAGCTGGACACGTTGCTCAGGTGTATTTTGACCAGGAAGTTGTATAGC
>PVIY010056145.1:0-13433 GCA_004026745.1 Myrmecophaga tridactyla | reverse complement strand
AGACATGCACACCTCTGGTGGTGCGTCTGTGGGTCCGCTGTAGACATGCACACCTCTGGTGGTGCGTCTGTGGGTCCGCTGTAGACATGCACACCTCTGGTGGTGCGTCTGTGGGTCCGCTGTAGACATGCACACCTCTGGTGGTGCGTCTGTGGGTCCGCTGTAGTCATGCACACCTCTGGTGGTGCGTCTGCGGGTCCGCTGTAGACATGCACACCTCTGGTGGTGTGTCTGCGGGTCCGCTGCAGACACGCACACCTCTGGTGGTGCATCTGTGGGTCCGCTGCAGACACGCACACCTCTGGTGGTGCGTCTGTGGGTCCGCTGCAGACACGCACACCTCTGTTGGTGCGTCTGTGGGTCCACTGCAGACATACACACCTCTGGGCTCATGGAGACCCTTTTGGAGTAACAAGGCACAGAGAGTTCTTAGGGATCCAATACCTGGGGGCCTCCCTGCTTCCAGTAGTCTGTCCTGCACCAGACGCACCTGAGGACACAGCTGCAGGCTGGTGTTCTGTAGGCTTGTCTTCCCCTCACCCCTTCCCCCCACTTTAGGGGAAAGGGGACACCCCTCACCATCCCTAAATATGTTCTATAATAATTTTAATGATGCAACAATCCAGAAGAAACTTTTTAATACTTAGTCTTATAGTCACTGAAAAAAAAATAATTTCAATTTGAATATATATATTTTTTTTCCTCAAAGAAATCAGATTGATTAGTAGAAAGACTTTAGGGCATAAAAATGCATCTCAGGATAAAATTCTACATGAAAAATAGAGAAGAAATATGATTTCAAGGAATAAAAGGAATGATGTAAAATTTCTGGTTGTTTAAAAAAACAAAAAAGAAGCTAGATAATGGCAAGCACCAAATCTCTATGCATTTTTTTTCTCTTTGATGGCTACATTTAAAAGAGAGAGACTCCAGCTTAGTTTTAAAGTGTTGATTTTACAAGATACCTGCATTCATTTCCTAAGGCTGCCAGAACAAAGTACGCTGGCCTAGGTAGTTTAGAGAGAACAGAGGTTATTTTCTTACAGTTCTGGAAGCCAGAAGTACAAAATGAAGGAATCAGCAGGATCATCTGCCCCAGAGGCTCTAAGGAAGAACCCGCCCTTGCCTCGTCCAGCTTCTGTTGGCTCCAGACATTCCTTGGCTTGGAGAGGCATCACATGGCCTCAGTTTCCTCTGCGTCTCTCTGAGTTTCTAAATCTCCCTGTCCTTATAAGGACATTGATTATTGGATTTAGAACTCAGCCTAAATCCAGAATTATTTCATCCCAAGACCCTACTTCCTAGGATGTCCACATTCACAGATGTCAGGAGTTAGGATTTGAACAGATCTTTTTGGGGATACAATTCGACCCAGTTCAATACCAGAAGTTATATCCATTGCAACTATTTAAACCTAAAATTTACAAAGTTTAGAGGTCACTTAAATGGGTAATAGAGTGCATCATTAGGGGCTGCAGATTGACAAAGGCCTAGAAAAAGCACTTTAGATTAAGGGTCCAGGTGGCATGCTCTACTCCCCAGTCCTGCTTCTCGGTCCTGAACAAGGCTGGCCCCAGGAGCTGGAACCCAAGAACCCAAACCACTGTGGGCTCCGTGAGCTAAAGCCTAGGCCAGCCGAAGGGACAGGATGCCCTTTGTCCAAAGGAAACAGTGAAAGTGCCTGCAGCAAAGTGAATTGAATGGGGTCCCACTGAAAAAGGGAAAGTCTTCCAATCACACCTGGAGATTGCAAATATCTCAATTAGCTTGAGTCTATTGTCCGTCCACAAACAGAACAAAATACCCCCTTACCTTCCAACTTGTACTGTGAATGGGTTTTAATGTACATTTACTAGGGGGAATAAGAAGAATGCTGACTTTGTTGGCCTGAGCTCCGATCCCTCCTATAAGAGGGCAGGGGATTAAGGGTATTTGTACACTTATTTGCAAAAGCCCATTTTGTGAAGCTATAAACTCAAGAAGAGGGAAAAGATGTTTTTCTCTGAATGGAACATGGAAGCATTTGGTTTCTTAGCCTTTCCTAACCCCAGCTCCCAACTTTCCTCTACAGTTAAATTGGTGATTCCCAGACACCCTCAGAGCCCAAGGACAAGGCAGAAATCTGGGAAGACCAAGAAAAAGGCTCAAGGACCAGAAGGTACTTTAAAATTGGGATTCCTCCTGCAATATCCCTTCCTGTGTAGCTACCTCTTATTCATACTAAGCTGTCTTTGCTTCTGTGCAGATCACCTGAGCTCCTCCAGAGAGTGAAAGGACTAGAAGGAAGTCAGCTCCATGCTTAGGAGTGCCGATAATGAAAATGATACACTTGTGCAAAAGCATTTTTTTCAGTTGACAGCAATGCATTTACACAATATGAAAACACATGCAAACATATTCACAGCCCAAAACATGCATGAATGCAATCAAACCTTCATTATCTATGTGTGGATTGCCAACTTATGATAAAACATTTTTAACTTGGAAAAATTTACTCAAATTTGTGCGAGACTAAAGCAAAAAATGTTTATTTGGTACAAATTTATATTTGACTAGTGCATCTCCTAATATAATCTATGTAGATAGTTGGTTGAACACCTTAAGTACATGGAACTTTGAGTAGGACATGAGATTTTGTTGGTTTGTCCAGGTGATGCCCTGATGAATCCCAGAGTGATTTGATCAGTGAGTGGAAAAGTATTGGCAAAGTCCCCTTCTGGGAATGGTGAGAACGGGGGAAAACTCAACTTCCCCAAGTTGAATTCTTATATTCTCACAAGCAGTGTGGACAACCAAAGCTATAGGCTGAGCCCCCAGTCTTGGGGTTTGTTCATATGAAACTTGACCCCACAAAGGATAGGTCAAGCCTACTTAAAATTAGGCCTAAGAGTCACCCCCCAAGAGAACCTCTTTTGTTGCTCAGATGTGGCCTCTCTCTCCAGCCAACACAGCAAGCAGACTCACCACCCTCCCCCTGTCTACGTGGGACATGACTCCCAGGGGTGTGGATCTTCCTGGCAGAGTGGGACAAAAATCCCAGAATGAGCTGAGATTCAGCATCAAGGGATTGAGAAAAACTCTAGAATGAGCTGAGACTCAGCATCAAGGGATTGAGAAAACCTTCTCGACCAAAAGGGGGAAGAGTGAAATGAGACAAAGTGTCAATAGCTGAGAGATTCCAAACAGAGTCCAGAGGTTATCCTGGAGGTTATTTTTATGCATTAAGTAGATATCACCTTGTTATCCAAGATGTAAATCAGAGGCTGGAGGGAACTGCCTGAAAATGGAGAGCTGTGTTCCAGTAGCCATGTTTCTTGATGATGATTGTATAATGATATAGCTTTCACAATGTGACTGTGTGATTGTGAAAACCTTGTATCTGATGCTCCTTTTATCTACCTTGTCGACAGATGAGTAGAACATATGAAATAAAAATAAATAATAGAGGGAACAAATGTTAAAATAAATTTAGTTTGAAATGCTAGTGATCAATGAAAGGGAGGGGTAAGGGGTATTGTAAAATTTTTTTTTCTGTTTCGTTTTATTTTTCTGTTGTCTTTTTCTCTTTTGAATTGATGCAAATGTTCTGGGAAATGATCATGATGATGAATATGCAACTATGTGATGATATTGTGAATTGCTAAGTGTATGTGTAGAGTGGAATGAGCATGTGTTGGGAATGTTTGTGTTTCTTGTAATTTTTTTTAATTAATAAAAAATTTAAAAAAAATTTACTCAAATTTTATTGTACATTATTCTCCACTTAATCTTCTTTACACAAAAAATTTCTTAATTCAAAATGTTAATAATTTGTATCTTACTATAGTCTTCAGTTTCTTTTCATTGTCCTTGCATATATATTAAATATTGTCATTAATTTGTGCATATCTTGTGTTCTGGGTTTTTCCCTGTTATAACATTTTATCTATAATAACATTTCCCCCAAATGAGATTAGTAGAATGTTAGTTTTCACTTTGATGTTTTTATTCTATGTAGTATTTGGTTGTCATGATGTATGAGAACCACTCTCCTATCATTTTCTATTTAATTTTTCTAGAGTTTTATTTGTGGATAGTGCTACTAGAAATACCTTTACAAAACTTAGATATTCCTTGTCTATTATTTCATTGTAATATATTTTTCCAAAGTGGCATTGTTAGGCCAAAGGTTTGAGCTGTATTCTTGCTTTACCTGCATTATCAGGTTGCTTTCCAGGATTATTGTGCCTAATAATATCTGATCCTTGAGCCTAGAGTGGACCCCACCCTAAGACAGAACACAATGCTCCAAACATGCCGTTGTCCACAAACAGCTCAGCCTGCTGGGCCCCTCCCCTCTGCAACTCCCTCCAGACCCCTCCCCTGACCCTCAGCATGAGCTGGGCTTATTCTGAATTTGGGTGTGTGTGTCCGTATCTTCTTCACCTCGTTCTTTGAGGAGAGAAGGCAAATAAAATTGAGAAAGTGTCTATCATGTGGTTCATACTCATAAACCCTACGAGGAATAAATTCTTACCTTCATTTCTAACAGTGGAAACGCTGAAGCTTGCAGAGACTTAATCATCTCCCCAAAGGATTGGGTAGAAATACGTAAGCTGGGCTTGTGTGCACCCTTTCAGACAGGCCGTCACTCACTTCCGTGCCCTTCGCATGTCCCGCCACAAAGGTCTGGACAGATGGTGATGGTGGCAACAGCAACAGTGACAAGAGGGAAGAGAAGTAGTGATGTCCTGGCATCGGAGGCGGCGTCTTTAACCACAGAGGCAGAGTGACACGTGTCGCCAAATTACAAGTTGCTGGTTCCCGCATTTACTTGCTGTGGCCCTTAAGTTTATGCCCCGCCAGCCACTTTGAGGCCTCAAGAAAGGGGGGGAAGAATGTGAAAGGTGATTTTCTGAGCTGCCCTCTGGAATCTCTCTAAAAGCAGGGCCTGGCCTAAATTGTCTGTGAGTTTCTGAAAATGCTTTCGAAAATTTTTTCTTTTTAAACTAGCTGAAAACATCATTATCAGGTGCCTGTGAAAGAGTGTATGAGTCTTTACTCTTCTATATTGGTCTAAGTTTTAAAACTAGAGTTCAGGGATGTTTACAACATAAAGGCCACTATAAAAGCAGCCACTGTGGCCGTCCCCTGTGGCCCCACCGCCACGACCTTTTATGAAAGGCCACGGATGCTATGCCGCAGCCACTCTGCAAGCTCTTCTTGAAAACCTTGACATATACAGAGAATCTGCAGAGGAAATGAACACCTTCTGGAAAAAGCAAGCAGCTTCAGGGCAGCCAGGGGATGAAAATGCCCAGACAGAAGTGGCTTGCCTCAGAAAACTATCTCAGAAATGGTGACCTAAACAATTCTGAATCTTTTTTCATATTAACATCCAAACTCCTTATTTTAGAAAGGTGAATATGGGATCTGCTGAGGGTTAAGAACCTGGAAGAGAAGACAGAGGTCTGGAGACCCAGGGTTCAGTGACGCCACATCACAGGCCGGGCTTGCAGCAGCTCTAGAGAGCAGGACCTTCAACAACCGAAACGAAGACTTCTCTGTCCAGGGGCATCCCATGGCACAGGCCACAAAGCACCAGTGTTTTAAAAGAAAAAAAAAAATCTTCCTCCTCATTTGAAGGAGTTGCACACAGCAGGAAGAGAATTCCCATTGTCCCTGGAGCCCCCCAGAGGGTAAATGACGGAGGGGTTCACCCATCCAAGACCACAGAGCTCTAGCCGTGCTTGAAGATCTGATGGCTCCTTGTGCCTGCAGGTACTGCCCGGCTCTGCACTTTACAGTTCCTTTACAGGGGAAGCTGAAGAAGTGAGACCCTGAGCATGTCTGACATCAAATGCCCAGATGGAGAGCATCAGTGGCTGGAGAAGGTGGGGATGCAGCGGCCAACAAGAGAAAGGAACAAACCAGGAACTCTGCTCACTCTCTCCCTTTCAATCACATTCTCCCTCTGACAGCTCAAGAGAAGTTGGCATCTGTCTGCCAAGTTTGTTCTGGGCCAGGGACAAGTGTGAACTCATCTTTCAGAGCTGCTGCCCATTATAACCAAAGTCTAACAAAGACATTGGCTTCTCCCCTATTTAGCCTCATTCTGGAGCCAAAGGCTTCTTTCTAGTTGAAAGGCAATATAACATGCCGCTTAGGGCAGGGCTTGGCCCAGTAGTGCAGGCAGTGCAGGCAGCTGCTAAGAGCACAGGCTCATTATAGGATAACCTGAAGGCATTGGGTTGAGTGAAAGAAGTCAGACACAAAAGGACAGATATTGTATGATTCCACTTATATGAAATGTCTAAGCTAATTCATTCAGAGAGAAAGATTACAGGGTGCCAGGGGCTGGGTGGGGCGAGGAGGGCAGGCACGGGAGTAAGGGCAAAGTTATTGCTTAGGGTGATGAAATTTGATGATAAAAGCAACACAACTTTGTGAATTTAATTAATACCCCAGAACTGTATACTTGAAAATGGTTAAAATGGGAAATTTTATGCTGTACATAAAACCATAATAAAAGTAAATCTCAGGCTTTAGAGCCAGACTTCTGGAATGCAAGTCCCAGCTCTGCCCCTTGTTGGCTATGTGACCTTGGACTAGTTACTTAACTTCCCTGGACTCCGGTTTTCTTGTCTATAAGACATGGAGAGTGACAGGACCTACCTCAGAGGCTTACAGTCATCAGTGAAAAGACTTTAGAACAGAACTTGGCATGTGGAAAGTACTTGGCATGCTTATAATACAGAATATAGGGGACTTAGAGATACATAGAAGCTAGAGATGCGTGAACTGTTAGCTAATGAGGCTGAACTCCAATGTAAGGGAATAGATAGGAGTGAAGGTGGTTCTCTAGTGGGTCTAGAAGTAATATTACCATATTGAAGATGAACAAGATTGAAAGGAGTAGTATAGACTTACGTGTCCCACTGATTAACACTAGAAATACAAATTAGTTCTTGCGAGAACAACTTCAAAGGTATGATTCGTGTACAAAAAGTGTTTAAGTCCAGGGTTCAGGGGGAAAACTGCTGTTGCATGCTTTGAGCTATGTTCAAAAGGAAACCATCAGCACTACCACAGCAAAAACAGAGGTAAGTAATGGGGGGAGGGACAAGGGTTAAGAGGAGGTTTAGATTTCCTATTTGGTGAGGGTGTGTTTATTGGTTTTCTTTCCTTGGGAACAATGAAATTATCTAAAATTAAGGGTGTTGGTGGACTGTGGACTACGGACTTTAGGCCTCTACATGATCCCTGATGAATGCAGGTGGCTGAAGGATGCACTGATTAAGAAGTAGATTGGGAAACGATGATGTATACCTATAAATGAATGTTGTGCTGCTACAAAAAAGGAACAAAGTCGTGAGGCAAGCAGCAATGTGAATGAACGTGTGGGACATTTGGTGAGGTAAAATAAGCCAGAAACAAAAGAACAACAATGGTATGGTCTCCTTTAGAAATGCTTACAAGAAAACAGGGGCCTAGATTGTAAGCTTTTATAGCAGACACATTTAGTCCGGAGTAGTAATTATTATTTCTGGATTTGAGAGGTTATATATCTATAACCTGGTATTTAGAGATAAGAATGAAGCTGATCAGGTTGGGGTTAAAGGAATTCAGAACACAGGGGTAAAGAAGACAATGTCTATGTTTTAGAACCACAAATACTCTTTGAGACCAAAGGAAGAAAGGTTTATTTGGTCTGGAACCAAAATTTTCTGTAGCACATAATCTAACTCAACCTGTCTGTATAGCTCATTTAAACAATTGAAACCCAGGGAGCCCAGAATAAGAAAGAGGTCCTTTACTCCTGTATAGCTTAATGTAATGCCTGAATACATCCTAGAGTATATTAACCAGATAATCAAAAAGTATTGGCAAAGTCCCTTGAGGGATGAGAGAAAAAATATGAAACTATTAAACTTCATCATCAGGAAATCCCCTGATACCATGTCAAACTTTAGGGACACCCACATCAATACGCCATGCCCTTGATCTTCAGGCTTATTCTTGTGAAGCTTACGTAGGTAGCCAAGAAGCTTAGCCTACCTATGAGTATGCCTAAGAGTTACTTCTGGAGGACCTCTGTTGTTGCTCAGATGTGGCCTCAGTCTCTCTAAGCCCAACTGTGCAAGTGAAATCATTGCCCTCCCCTCTACGTGGGACATGACATCCAGGGGTGAAAGTCTCCCTGGCAATGTGGGAGAGGATTCCCAGTGATGAATCCAGACCTGGCACCATGGGATCAACAATTCCATCCTGACCAAAAGGGGGAAAAGAAGTGTAACTAATAAAGTATCAGTGGCAGTGAGAGTTCAAATAGAGTCGAGAGGCTACTCTGGAGGTTGCTCTTACACAAGCTTCAGGTAGACCTTGCTACCTATCATAACCTGCCAACCCCCAACTAGGACCTTTCCAGCCAATCCTAAAGAACACCTAGGGCAACATATAAGATTCCACAAGGGTTCCAGGCACTAGAGTAATTTGCCAGAAACCTACAACCTTCAGGTGGGTCCCTGGACCAGATAAGTCCTGAAACCTAGCCCAGCCTCTCCAGAACACCAGATAGTTTCATCTCCCTACCCCATATTAGTGATAGACCCTTCCAATATAAAAAGTTAGAATGGCCATAGCCCAAACAACACCAAAGAGAGGTATGGAAAGATCAAAGGTGATGGTGGAGTTATACAGAGAAGATAGGATTTAACAAATGAATATGAATGCTGAATCATTAAATTGATATATCTTTTAGTCTCCAATATCTTAGAGCAGCCAGAAGTAGAAACTTAAAATTGTGGAATTGTAACCCTATGTCAAACTCTGAAATATATTCTACAACTAATTGTGGTGCTGTGCTTTGAAACTCATTGCTTTTTTTGTATATATGTTATTTTTTCACAAAAGAGAAAGAAAAAAGTTGATTGTGGTGATTAAAAAAAATATTTAAGCCTTCCAGCCTCCTATATTCTGGAGCACCTAGAAGGAAAAATCTGAGATGATAGTATGGTAGCCCATGACAAACTCTGGGATCTATCCTTTAACTACTTTTTGAAGAGTGCTTTGAAAACTATTGCCTTTCCTTTCTTTGCTTTATATATATGTTATACTATACAATGCAAAAGTTAAAAAAGAAAGAAAGAAAGTGCTTGGCAGATGTTAACTACTATTATTTTATTTGATCTGTAATAACAACTGCACTTGATGGGCATTTTTGCTAGAACCCACCATTGTAGAAGGTATTCTTCTAAACACTGTGCCTGCCCACCTTGAGGCAAACAGGAATGGAGTAACTACAGCAGTCAGCAGCTTCCAGCAAATGTTATTAAAGATGAAAAAATGTACGGATGATGGACTGTGGAAACGAGGGGAGGAAGAGTGCAGGAGGAGTCCAGAAAACCTCTGTAGAGAAGGTAGCCTTTAAGCCGGGTCTTGAAGTCGGGGTTCCAGCTATGGAGACAATAGGAGTTGGAAGCAAGCCAGGCAGAGGGGACAGCAAAAGCTGGGGGCCGGGAAAGGGGAGCTGTTCAGGGAATAGCGGTGCTGAGATGAACCACAGAGCGGGTGTGCGCAGAGGGAGGGAGGGACAGCAAAGAGGGATAACAGAGGATTAAGGCTCTGTGCAGAGATGAGACTCACTAATGCACTTGAACTTCGCCCTGCAAGCAATGAGAGCAAAGGCAGGAGATGGAGAAGACTAGGCAGACCTTCCAACAGGCAGAAAAGTTCAGGCTCCTCATGGACTACGACAGCAGACATGGAAAGAAGGAAAGTGATGGGACGTGCTTTAAATTACACTCAGCAGCACTTACAACAGTTGGCTCCAAGAGGCAGTGGAAAGGGGAAGCAAAATGATTCTGTGGTGAAACCTGGGCCATGGGGCAGACAGTGATGCCAGCACCCAACCAGAGGCACCAGGGAGACAGTTGGGTTTGAAATAACAGTGCCAAGTTCACCATGGAATCTGTGAGCTGGTAACAGTGATGAGATAACCCCCAGCTGGTCCCGTGGGACTGGAACTCAGGAAAGAGGGCAGGGTCAGGTGTGAATTTGGAGGTCACTGCTTAGAGGCAATAGGGTGTGGAGAAGAAGCTGTGACCCTTGGGCAACCGTTATTAATGTATTTCCAAGGGAGAGTCACGCCAGCTTCTGCTGCAGTGCCTGGGGAAGTGGACAGGAGGTGAAGATGCAGAGATGAATGCAAAGATGCCTCTTTCCTTTGTTTGTTGGGGAGGATAGGCAAGACTGCAGGATGAAGGATATGTGGGCATATCTATCTGCTGAGCTGAACATCTACAAAGAAAATAAGAGTGAAGATTTGAAAGAGAAAGAGGGAAGGATGAATGAATGGAGTGAGATACTGGAGATAGGAATGAAAGGGGTCAATGCCCAGGAAATATGACTTAGGGAAAGGGATGTCCTATAAGAGAAAAGGACACGGGGCAGTTAGGGAAAATAAAAGAGAATTAGAGAAGAACAAAGTTGGAAGGCCTCCTTGATCTTCTTAGTCAAGACAGTTTCGAGGTCACTTCGAAGAGCAAGGTGCCAAGGCAGGGTAAGGAAATCAAAGGACCTTGTAGGCCCCTTCAACCTAGTCCTCAGCCCCTCTGGAAGCCTCCTCTCCCTCTCATGCCACCCTGGCTTCCTCTGCTTCTCTGGCAAAAAATAGCATGTCAATAACAACCAGGTTTCCAAAGTTTAAGGTAAAGAAGCCCAAGGCAAGACTGGACCTCCCTATTTCAAATTCACAAGGAGAGGAATTCTGAATAGGCAGCTTCAGGTAGGCGCCCACAGTGAGACCATCAGCTGTCTGGGAAGAGGCACACAGGAGGACCAGCACATTTGGAACCACTTCTGGACCTACATGGATGCGAGAAAGGGGCAGTTCCCAGGAAAGAGAAAGTGCTGGAAGAGACTCCCACCAACAGTCACCAGCATTTCAGACCCTGAAGGTCAAGTAATCCTCCCCTGAGAGCTCTCCTGACGAGCTCCAGTATCTGAGCTGATCTCCAAGCTCCCTGCCAGTCTCACATCACTGCTTCTATTCACTGATCAATTCATGCAACTCACACTGACCGGGCTCTCCTAGGGTCCAGGTACTAGGTTAGGTGTCAGATGACTAAGATCAGAATCGGGCTCCGGACCCCAGAGCCCACAGCTAGTGGGAGCACTGATTGTCAGTCACACAGAGGAGAGGAAAACACTGCCTGTACTATGAAAGCAAGGTCCATGATGCAGCAGGCGTGAGGAAGGAGGCAGACCTGAAAGGGTGGGGAAAGGGAGCCGGAAAAGCACCTGAGCCAGAATCCCAGGGCTCAACTGGAATGTAGCCTGGGGTGGAGCGAGGCAGTCAGGTGGGACTGAGGAGCGCTGTGGGGAAGGGAGCATGTTCAGGGACCTAGGAGAAGGCCCCTATGGCCCAAGAACAGAATATGAGGCAGCACAGAATGCAGGCTGGAGCTGGCGAGGCAGAGGAGGCCAGCTATACAGGGGCTCGTCAGCCACGTTGAGAATTTCGGACTTGATCCTCAGAGCAGCGGGAAGCCAGGGCGGGGAGCCTTGGGGGTTGCTTGTGCTTGCAGGGGGGAAGGGGAAAATGGCATGACTGGATTTCTGTTTCTGAAAAGATCACTCTGGCTTCACGGGAATAAATCATTTACGGTCTCTTGGTGTCTCCCACTGTCCTTTCTTTCTTAAAGTGATAAACATGGCCTGAGAAAGAATAAAAAACTTTGGTTTATTTGGTTTCATAGCATTTATACCAACAGTCATACTCTATAATTTATTGTTTATTTTATTTTCTGGCTTCTCCCATTAGAAAACAAGTTCCATGGTTTTTCTTTGTGAACTGTGTCATTCCCAACACTTTGGGCATTGCCTGGAATTTAGTATTCGACAAATATGTGAAAGGAGGAGCAGGGGAGGGGGGAGAGGATGGGAAGGGAGGAGGAAGGGGGAGGAGGCGTTCTTTGTACCTCTGGCAGCACAGCATGTAACACGTGACAGTGGGTGTTATAAGTTCTAAACAGATTCGGTGGGATGCAGGGGATAGAGTAAAAAGACAGGACCTTGAGCCCAAGAAGTTGAATCTGAGGATCAGTTTTCTGCTCTGCTCCTGGGGTGAGACCTCCGGCAAGTTATTTAATATCTGTCCCTCCTGGGTTTTTGCAAAGGCTGAATGGAGTGTTCAGAAGCACTGTGTAAACTAAGCATGATGCAAATGCTTTGTTGGCCTTCCATGAGTCAGAGGAAGGCAGGACCAGGTGGCTTCTAAAGAAATAGATCCTTAAGGAAGTCATCAACCATCCATTGCAACATCAGGGAGAGGAGGGAAACGGCCTGGACTACACGGGCGGTATTTCCTGCTGGTGCCTGCAATCCTCTCATCTCCCGTCCCTCACCCTAAACCCTGGTAGGGTCCAGAAGGCAGATCTGTAGGGGTCAGACAATGTTTGTAAACTGAATTTTCAGGCTATTTTAGAGGGCTGGGTATCAGCACATTTGCATAGGAAGCAGCAAAACACTGGAAAGAAACTCAGAGCAAGTGCTTTGCAGTCCAATGTGATTTCAAATTTGGTTTCTCCTTGTCCTTGGAATGCACCTATTTAAAACACACTCACACACACACATAAAAATACTTCTGAGGGGCAAAGGCTTCCTTTCCCAGCTCCCCTGTGCATTTGATTTGATGTGCACAGGTGAGAAGAGGGTAGGTGAGAGAGCAGTGGAAGGCTGAGGTCCACAGGTCAAGTGGAACAAGTTAAATCAACTACAGACTTGGGACTTAATCCTACATCTACCAAACAACTCCTTCCCCAACCCCTCAGCACCCCACCTGCAAGGTTCCAGCACGGAAGATCGAATGAAAGAATAGAGCATAGGATTTGAAGTCAGAAGACTCAAATTCAGATTCCTGGTTCTTCCACTCCTCTGCCTGTCTTTGTAACTCCCTAACCTATACGAACCCTCAGTTTCTCCTTGGTGAAATGGGGATGAGAATGCCCACCTCACTAGGCTGTTGAAAGTTTAACTATAAGAACAGGTGGCAGATCATGAGTACTAAATAAGCTTGGCAAGCAGTAGCTTTTAATTTTAAATAAACAGCCAGCAGGCTTTTATTAATTCCTAGGCAATGTCGGGATGCAGAAGAGGAGCAGCCCCCATATCTGGCTGAAGTGGATTCTTTTCCTTCAAAAAAGGTACTAAAAGGAGAAAAAAATTAGCCATCCCCAGACCCCTCCCAATTATTTTGCGGAAGCCTGCAATTACTTCTCTCTACCACCAGATGGCACTCATATGTGACTAAAACCCTGACTATAGTTACAGGCAGCTTATGGTGCAAAGTTGTAAAACACAGGTGGAGAGTACCAAGTACCAAGCAGTTAAGAGCAGCTGCCATCTGTATCGGTCTGATCTCTCTGCTTAGGGAGCTCATAGCCTAACTCAGG
>PVIY010056144.1:0-13432 GCA_004026745.1 Myrmecophaga tridactyla | reverse complement strand
TGTGACTTGCCCTCAAGCTGCTTCTCATCCCATCCTGTGCCCCTTGTCCGGCGTCACCGGGGACCTGATTAATTATTTCAATTGGGTAAAGTATGGTGCTAATGAACACAGTTTCAAGACTTGAATGAGCCAGTGAGCATCACAGCAAGAGAAAGTCTTCCACAATAGCACATTGCACCAGTAATTCCAGTTAATAGTTTTACCAGATGGCTTGCTGTTGGTCCTGCAAGGAAAGAGGGCAGTTAACACAAATCAGCTTAGAGTTCTTTATGAAAAAGTATTTAGAACTTTTTTTAAGCTGTGTAGAAACTCTAAATTAAGCCAATAGTTTTTTTTATTAAACATTTTTTTTTGAGAATGAGGAGGCCTAAAATCAAAACTAAAAAAAACTGTCTTTATGCAGGTTTCCTGAAGGATTTAAAACAGGATTTTGATGAATTACACTATGCATACCAGATAACCAAAGCTGATGAGTTGGTTCAAAATAAGTAGTCTTAGAATTGAAATTGCTGTTTGAGAAAGCAATTATAGAAAATATGAAATAGACTGGGACAACTTTTTTTTCAATAAAAACCTTTTATTTTATTTTATTTTTTAAATTTATTTATGAAACATGACCACATACAAACACAAACGTTCTTACCATATGATCATTCCAGTCTTGCTATATAATCAATAACTTACGATATCATCACATAGTTGCATATTCATCATCATGATTATTTCTTAGAACATTTGTATCAATTCAGAAAAAGAAATAAAAAGAAAACAGAAAAAAATTCATACAAATGATACCCCTTGCCCCTCCCTTTCATTGATCGCTAGCATTTCAATCTACTAAATTTATCTTAACATTTGTTCCCCTGTTATTTATTTTTATGCCATATGTTTTACTTGTCTGTTGATAAGGTAGATAAAAAGAGCATCAAACACAAGATTTTTACAACCACATAGTCACATTGCGAAGGCTATATCATTATACAATCATCTTCCAGAAACATGGCTGCTGGAACACAGCTCTACATTTTCAGGCAGTTCCCTCCAGCCTCTCCATTACACCTTAACTAAACAGGTGATATCTATTTAATGCGTAAGAATAACCTCCAAGATAACCTCTCAACTCTGTTTGGAATCTCTCAGCCATTGACACTTTTGTCTCATTTCACTCTTCCCCCTTTTGGTCAAGAGGGTTTTCTCAATCCCTTGATGTTGAGTCCCAGCTCATTTTAGGATTTCTTTCCCATGTTGCTAGGAAGGTCCACACCCCTGAGAATAATGTCCCACGTAAAGAGGGGGAGGGCAGTGAGTTTGCTTGTCATGTTGGCTGAGAGAGGCCACATCTGAGCAACAGAAGAGGTTCTCTTGGGGGTGACTCTTTGGCCTAATTTTAAGTAGGCTATCCTTTGCAGGGTTAAGTTTCTTATAAACAAACCCTAAGATTGGGGGCTTAGCCTGTTGCCTTGGTTGTCCCCACTGCTTGTGAGAATATCAAGAATTTTTCCACTTGGGGAAGGTGAATTTTCCGCCTTTCTCACCATTCCCCCAAGGGGGCCTTGCAAATACTTTTTTATTCACTGTTCAAATAACTCTGGGATTTATCGGGGCATCACTCTGGACAAACCTACAAAATTTCATGTCCTACTCATGGTTCCAAGTATTATGGTGTTCTATTAAGCTGTCTACATAAGTTATATTTGGAAATGCAGTAGTCAAAATCTAAATTTTGTACCCAATAAACATCTTCTGCTTTAGTCTCAAAATTTTAAAATATTAATTACCATATATTTTCAGCACCCTGCAGTATTGACATTCCTTTGTTCTTTCTCATGCAAAAACATTTTTTAATTTGTACATTTAGTCACTATCATCATACACTCTAGGCATTCCTAGATTATACCATCTCAGTCTTTATCATCTATCTTTCCTTCTGATTTCATTTGTGCCCCCAGGCCTCCTCGCTCTATCATTCTCACATTCAGCTTCATTCAATGTTCTAACATTATTGTATTACAGTTAGGTAATATTGTGCTATCCATTTCTGAATTTTTGCAATCAGTGGGACAACTTTTGATGAAAGAATAATTCCAAAATGGCCACTTTCTGTTCCATTCTTACCAATTCTAAATACTGAGGTCCTCCATCTTCTAGAATGAATCTTCATTTGTTAAGCAAACTCCACGTTATCTTGAAAGGAATTCTGAAGTGGGGGGAGAAACAAACTCTGTCCAGAGTATAATAAATCCAAAGAGTTGTGTTCTTTGGTACTGATTCTGGGAGCTTTCACAGTACTATCTTCACCCTTAAATAGAAACTTTTTTGTTTCTGCTTCTTTAGGAGCATTGCTCTGAGGTTTTCCTAAGGCAAAGTTGAGGTTTATGTCAACCAATCTTCTTTTTTTAAGTGTCTATATGACGGGTAGCTTGACTCTTTTCCTAAAAAGTCTATTAAATGAAAATGTCAAATTAAGGACACAGGGATGGTTGCTCATCTCAGGTTCTTGTGCTCATATCTCCTTATAGTTTTCTCAAGTATGTTCTAAGCATTATTGTATCTGAGCAGAGCCAAAATTCAGACTTGAAAATGTTCTTTTATTATCATCTTAAGAAGCTGAAGTTAGGTATGAATTTTGGCACATGTGCTAGTTTGAAAGGATTTATGTAGCCTAGAAAAGCCATGTTTTAGTCCTAATCTTATTTTATAAAGACAGCCGTGTCTTCGAATCCCTATTTAGTACCATATGTCAGAAACTTTAGATTGTCTCCGCGGAGCTGTGAGTCAATCAAGTGTGGGTATTAAACTTGATTGGGTGGAGATGTGTCTTTACCCATTCCAGGTGGGTCTTGATTAGTTACTGCAATCCTATAAAAGAGGAAACATTTTGGTGAAAGCTCTCTGCTCAGAGAGAGCAGAGAAGGATGACAGAACCATGAAGCAGCAGAACCACCAGCCAGTTTCATTGGGAGATGAAGAAGAAAAATGCCTCTCAGGGAGCTTTATGAAACAAGAAGCTGGAAGAGAAAGCTAGCAGAGTTTGCCACGTGCCCTTCCAGCCAAGAGAGAAACCCTGAATATTGAACCAAGGTACCTTTCTTGAACCTTCTTGAACCAAGGTACCCTTCCCCAGATGCCTTAGATTGGACATTTCTATAGACTTGCCTCAATTTGGACAATTTCATAGCCTTAGAACTGGAAACTTCTAACTTAGTAAATTCCTCTTTTTAAAAGCCATTCCGTTTCTGGTAGTTCGCATTCCAGCAGGTAGCAAGCTAGAACAGCACAATAATGTGGCAAAAACTATAGTTTAAAAAAAGCTGAATAACTTCAGTGGAAAATATGGTTTTTAGAATATGTTTGTGATTGCAGAAAGCAATTTCAGGCTACCTCAAAATGTAAAAACCTCTTTCCCCAAGTTAAGTACCTGGCCAGGTGTCGTTAATTACATATTCCTTTATGTGTGTTTTTTTTTTTTAAGGTTGCAAGTTAAAGAGTAAAAATAAGATTTTCTGTCTATTTAAAGGTTACCATGTAAATACTGTAAATAAATCTGGTAAGCGCAGTATTTGCTCAAAGCTTACTATCAAATGTTCCTTGGTAATAAAATATCGTACTTATTACAGTTAGCTTTGGTAGTATAATAGTTACAATTAATCACAATTTTATTTTAGTGGGCCTCATAGTCTTTCACCATCCTTTAAACGGCTATGTATTTTTTATTTTATTTTATTTTTTTTAAATACCAAAAAAAACACAAAGCAAATGCAAACATTCCTATTTTGATCATTCCGTTCTACATATATAATCAGTAATTCACAGTATCATCACATAGTTGCATATTCATCATCATAATCATTTCTTGGAACATTTGCATCTATTCAGAAAGGCTGTGTATTTTTTGTCCTGACTTGAAAGCAAGGGCAGAGAAACACTTTAAAGAGATATTTTGCTTTTTATCTAACTCCAGAATTTGCTTCCCTCTTACATTCATGTGCACATTAGTTCGCAGCTACAACCGAAAACTGGTACATTCTGTTTCTTGTAATTCATCTTTGCTAATAAATTACAGGAAGTGAGGATAATTAGCTATGGAAAATATTTTATTTGGGTGGTTGCTATAAACAAGGATTATAATTCTTGTTTGTTATTTTCCATCTTTAAGTTTCTTTAAGCAGTCTAACATGCCAAAAAAAGCATTTTATGATATTTTGTTTTCTATAAGAATTGTTTCAAAAGTGTTCTTGTTATCAGAGTAGTTGTGGATATATTTCAAAATATAACATGATTTTTAAAAGTCTAAGATGCAATTGCATGAATGCTATTCTGGAGGGGAAGGAGGCTCTCAATGGAGTTTGTAGGGCTTTTATATTTCTGTACCATTAAATATAGGTAAAAAATATCATCTGTGCAATTTTGCTGTTTAAATGGGAATTATTGGCCCCGTTAACCTTAAATGAAAGGGCTGATATTTTAGGCTATTTTATTGTAAATTAATCCATTCCAAAAATTGAAAATTTGGCTGAGTGTTTTTCTTTTTAAGTGATTTTTAAAGAAATAAAAACTGGGAGTTCTTTGCTTACTCATAAAAAAAAAAAGTTTCTGGACACAAAAACTGTTTCTCATTAAACTGCGCAGGACCCACCTTCACTTAAAAAGCCGTACCCCTTTGCTGTAGGCACATATCTCAATTGTTCTAAAAATGTGTTCCTGAATGCTTAAATGAAAAATAAGTATTCTTGACTAATTTTAAATTCAATAAGGAAGATAGTTACTTAATAGAAATCTGTGGTGAATCTTTTATCTTTTTTTTTTTTTTCTACATGGGCAAACACCGGGAATCGAACCCGGGTCCTCTGGCATGGCAGGCAAGCGTTCTTGCCGCTGAGCCACCGTGGCCCGCCCTGTGGTGAATCTTTTAGAAAAAGGAAATTTTCTTTTGAATGGTAACAGTCAGCATGCATTAAAAACTTACTATATACCAGGCTCAATCCTAAGACCTTTATATGTATTTACTTATCTGATCCTCACACAAAACTACAAAGTGGATGCTATTATTATACCTATTTTATAGATGAGGGAACTGAGGCACAGGATTTTTGGTAAATTGCCCAGGGTCACACAGAGAGAAGGTAGCAACCCAAATGAAGCCTGAGGCCCTCTGGCTGTAAACACCTCTGCTTCCTCATTTAAGGTACCTATGTGTTTACTTCTCAACTTGTGTATATTTTTCCAGATGAGTGATAAATGATAGAATCATGCTGTCTTGTTTACCACCAAGCCACCTGTGTTTGGAAAAGGGGTGTGGGGTGGGAAGAAAAATATTTCCATACACCAATCCTTCCTCCCTCCCTCCCTTCCTTTTTTTTTCCCCTTTCTTCCTTTTTCTTTCCTTCCTTCCTTTTCTTTCCTTCCTTCCTTCTCATCCATCCCTATCCCTTCCTCTCTCCCTCCCTCCCTCCTTTCTGTCTGTCTTTCTGTCTTGTCTTTCTTGGAAACTGCTGGGTTTGTTACTTTATCATTTTTCAGTTTAAACAAAACTAGAAATATTTTATTCTGACTATTACAGAAATTTATACTCATTGTAGAAAATTTAAAAATAAACAAAAGCCAAAAGTAAAAAAAATAAAAATGAAAATCACCCATAATCCCATTATCCAAGGACACCACTGTTGACATTTTGCTGTATTTCCTTCCTTCTATTTTTCTATGCATATATATTACTTTGAACATAACTAGAATCATACTGTATATGTCTTTTTTAATTAGAGAAGTTGTAGATTTACCAAAAAAACTAAAAATTCCCTTACACACTCTATTAACACCACGTGTTTGTTACATTGTTACAAGAACAAATTGTTATATTTGTTACAATTCAGGAAAGAACATTTTTATAAATGTACTAGAATTATAGCCCATTGTTTACGTTAGGATTTACTGTTTGTGTGGTATAGTCCTCTATTTTTGTTTTAAAATTTTTATTCTAGTAACAGATACACAACCTAAAATTTCCACTTTGAACCACATTCAAATTTATAATTCAATACCTTTAATTATGTTAACAATATTGTTTTACCATCACCACCATGCATTATCAAAACTTTCCATCAGCTCAAGCAGAAATTTGTACAATTTAAGTATTAATTTCCCATTCCCTCACCCTACCCTGGCCCCTGATAATGTATATTCTAGATTCTGACCCCATAAATTTGCTTAATTATTTCATTAAGCAATGAAATCATACAATATTTCATTGTGAGATCATACAATATTTGTCCTTTTATGTCTGATTACTTCACTTAGAATAATCTCAAGGTTCAGCCATGTTGTTGCATATTTCAAAACTTCATTGTTTTTAACAGCTGAATAATATTCCTGCATGTATATACTACATTTTATTTATCTGTTCATTGTGTTGGACACTTGGGATGCTTCCATCTTTCGGCAATTGTGAATAATGCCACTATGAGCATCAGGGTGCAAATATCTCTTCAAGTCCCTGCTTTCAATTCTCTTGGAAATATACCTTGAACTGGGATTGCTGGAACATATGGTAATTTTATACTTAACTTCCTGAGGAAACACCAAGCTGTCTTACACAGTGGCTGTACCATTTTACATTCCCACCAGCAGTGAATAAGTGTTTGTATTTCTCCACATGTTCTCCAACACTTGTAGTTTTCTGTTTAATAGTGACCATTCTAATAGGTATGAAATGATATCTCACTGTTGTTTTGATTTGAATTTCCCTAATAGCTAGTGATGTTGAGTATCTTTTCATGTGGTTTTTTTTTTTAGCCATTTGTATTTCCTTTTTAGAAAAAAATGTCTATTCAAGTCTTTTGCCCATTTTTAATTTGGTCATTTGTCTTTCTGTTGTTGACTTGTCGGATTTCTTTTTATGTTCTGGATATTATACACCTATTGGATATGTAGTTTCCAAGTATTTTCTCCCATTGAGTAGGCTGCCTTTTCACTTTCGTGACAAAGCCCTTTGAAGCACAAAATAATTAAGTTTTGATGAGGTCCCATTTATCTATTTTTTTTTCATTGCTTGTGCTTTGGGTGTTAAGGTGTAAGAAATTTCTGCCTATAATAATATCTGGAAGATGCTTCCCTACATTTTCTTCTAGGACTTTTATGGTCCTGGCAATTATATTAAGGCCTTTGATCCATCTTGAATTAATTTTTGCGTATGGTGTGAGATAGAGGGGTCCTCTGTCATTCTTTTGTATATAGATATCCACTTCTCCCAGTACCATTTCTTGAAGAGACTATTATGTCCCAGTTGAGTGGACTTTGCAGTCTTGTCAACAATCAATTGACCATTGATGTGAGGATCAATTTCTGAACACTTAATTTTATTCCATCGATCAATATGTCTATTTTAATGCAGTACCATGCTGTTTTGACAATTGTGATATATTTAAAGTCAAGAAATGTGAGTCCTCCAACTTTGTTCTTCTTTTTCAAGATATTTTTGGTTACTCAGAGCCCCTTATTCATCCAAACAAATATGATAATTGACTTTTCTATTTCTGCAAAGTTGGCCATCGGAATTTTTAAAATGCAATTTTATTGAAATAAATCCATATACCATATAATCATCTAAAGTATACAATCAGCGGTTCACAGTGTCATCATATAGTTGTACATTCATAATCACAATTGATTTTTGAACATTTTCAGTACCCTATAAACAGTAAAAATAAGAATAAAAATAAAAGTAAAAAAGAACACCCAAAACATCCCATATTCCATATTCCCACCTATTATTTCTTTATTTTTGTCTTTATTTTCTTACTCATCTGGAGAAAAGAAGTGTCAGTCAACAAGGTTTTCACAGTTGTATGGTCACACCATAAAAATATATAGTTATACAATTATACAACCATCTCCAAGAATCCAAACTACTGGATTACAGTTTAACAGTTTGAGGTACTTCCACTGGAAATCCACATCTAGTCTTATTGGGCTTCTCTATGTGATGGATTGCTTTTCTCTTGCTGCTTTCAGAATTCTCTCTTTGTCTTTGACACTTGACAATATGATTATTAAGTATCTTGGAGTAATCTGTTCAGAGCTATTCTGTTTGGGGTTCACTGTGCTTCTTGGATCTGTAATTTTATGTCTTTTTATAAGAGTTGGGAAATTTTCAGTGATTATTTCCCCCATTATTCTTTCTTCTCTTTTTCCCTTCTCTCTCCTTCTGAGACATGTATAACACCTATATTTGTGTGCTTCATGTTGTCATCCAATTCCTTGAAACCCTGCTTGTATTTTTCTTTTCTTTTCCCTATTTGTTCTTTTGCATGTACAATTTCACATGTCCTGCCCTCTAGTTTACTAATCCTTTTTTCTGTCTCTTCAAATCTGCTGTTTTAATTCTCCATTGTGTTTTTCATCTCTTCTATTGTGCCTTTCATTCCTGTAAGTTCTGTCGTTTGTTTTTTTTTCAAGTTTTTGAGTTCTTTGTGGTCACCCAATGTCTTTATATCCTTCATCTCTTATATGATTTTGAATCGATTTTGCATGCTTGTTTGAACATCTTTAATTAGCAGTTTCAACTCCAGTATCTTGTTTTAAGTGTCAGTTTGTTTCTTTGTCTCCACCATATTTTGTTTTCCTAGTGTGACTTGTAATTTTTTGCTGGTGCCTAAGCAACCGATTTCCTTCATTAGTTTATTCTGGAGATTGTTTTCACTCTTATACCTAGGGTTTCTTGTTGGTTGGCTTTGTTCTCTATCTGTTCTTTGGCATTCAGTTCAACTTATTCTAGACCTCTAGCATAGCTTCTGTTTAACTGATCAGAATTTTTCAGCTCTTGTTTTTCTGGTTCTTGCCTTGCCAATATGGAACCTTTCTTTTGAGGAGGGTCTCCCCAGATATAATCGGCTCCAATTAGATTTTCCCAGACAAGGCAGGCCCAGGCCTCAGGAAGAGGGTCTAATCTGTACCAAGTTTCCAGCAGGATGAGATCCAGCAGGTTGTCTGGCTTTCCCGTGGAGCCTCTAAACTCTGTGCTTTTCCTCTGCTGACCAGTAGGTGGTGCTTGTCAGCCCACAGCTCCCCACTGGCGTAAAGTGGTATAGAGCCTTTAATTTTCAGCTTGCCAGGGATGTGCTTGAGACATAAGCTGAGGTGGAAGTCAAGCTTAAGCTGTTTCTGATTCGCAGCCCCTGGAGTCTGAATTATCTGAAGGAAGACTGCCATTTGAGCTGGCAGTCTTTTTTTTTTGCATAGGCAGCCACTGGGAATCGAACTTGCGTCTCCAGCATGGCAGGCAAGAACTCTGCCACTGCGCCACCATTGCCTGCCCCCCATCCCCCTTTTCTTGGAGAAGAAATGCCCTTTAGGGACTATCTCCTTCATTTGACTTCTTGAATTTTCTTCTAGATGTATCTTTTTAAAAACTATTTTTATTGACAAATCTTCACACATATAGAGTCCATACATGGTGTACAATCAGTGGCTCACAATATCATCACATAATTGTGTGTTCATCACTGTGCTGGTTTGAAAGGAAGTATGCCCCCTAAGAAAAGCCATGTTTTAATACCAATCCCATTTCATAAAGGTAGAATAATCTCTATTCAATACTGTATATTTGCAACTGTGATGAGATCATCTTCCTGGATGATGTGATTTAGTTAAGAATGGTTGTTAAACTGGATTAGGGGACGACATGTCTCCACCCATTTGGGTGGGTCTTGATTGGTTTATTGGAGTCCTACAAAAGAGGAAATATTTTGGAGAATGAGAGATTTGGAGATAGCAGAGAATGCTGCAACACGACGAAGCAGAGAGTCCACCAGCCAGCAACCTTTGGAGATGAAGGAAAATGCCTCTCGGGGAGCTTCATGAAACAGGAAGCCAGGAGATGAAGCCAGCAGATGATGGCATGTACACCATGTGCCCTTCCAGATGCAAGAGGAACCCTGACTGTGTTCACCATGTGCCTTCTGACTAGGGAGAGAAACTCTGAACTTCATTGACCTTCTTGAACCAAGGTATCTTTCCCTTGATGCCTTAGATTGGACATTTCTATAGACTTGTTTTAAATGGAGAATGAGAGACTCAGAGAGAGTGACACTACAAAGCAGAGTCCACCAGCCGGTGACCTTTGGAGATGAAGAAGGAAGACGCCTCCCGGGGAGCTTCATGAAACCAGAAGCCAGGAGATGAAGCTAGCAGATGACGCCTTGTCCACCATGTGCCCTTCTAGCCGATAGAAAAGCCCTGACTGTGTTCGCCATGTGCCCTCTCACTTGAGAGAGAAACCCTGAACTTCATTGGCCTTCTTGAACCAAGGTATCTTTCCCTGGATGCCTTTGATTGGACATTTCTATAGACTTGTTTTAACTGGGACATTTTCTCGGCCTTAGAACTGTAAACTAGTAACTTATTAAATTCCCCTTGTTAAAAGCCATTCCATTTCTGGTATATTGCATTCCAGCAGCTAGCAAACTAGAACAATCACCATGATCATATTTAGAACATTTGCATCACTCCAGAAAAAGAAATAAAAAGAAAAAAGGAAAAACTCATACATCCCATGCTCCTTACCCCTCCCTCTCATTGACCACTAGTATTTCAATCTACCCAATTTATTTTACCCCTTATCCCCCCTATTATTTATTTTTTTACTATCCTTATTTTTTTTCCCCTCATCTGTCCATACCCTGGATAAAAGGAGCATCAGACACAGGGCTGTCACAACCACACAGTCACATTATAAAAGTTATATCATTATACAATTGTCTTCAAGAATCAAGGATACTGGGACGCAGCTCAGCATGTTTCAGGGACTTTTCTCACCCATTGCAATACACCATAAACTAAAAAGGGATACCTATATAATGCATAAGAGTAACTTCCAGGATAACCTCTCCTCTCAGTTTGAAATCTCTCAGCTACTGAAACTTTATTTTGTTTCATTTCTCTCTTCTCTTTTTTGGTCAAGAAGGCTTTATCAATCTCATGATGCAAGGTCCCAGCAAATCCTGGGAGTTCTGTCCCTCTTGCCAGAGAGATTTAACCCCCTGGGAGTCATTCCCACATAGAGGAGAGGGCAGTAAGTTCACCTCCTGAGTTGGCTTAGAGAGGCCACATCTGGACAACAAACAGGTTTTCTGGGGGTGACTCGGGCATAATTATAAGTAGGCTTAGCTTATCCTTTGCAGGGATAACTTTCATAGGGGCAAACCCCAAGATCAAGGGCTCAACCTACTGATTTGGTTTTCCCCATTGCTTGTGAAATATCAAATTCTCTAAATGGGGAAGTTGAACATTTCCTCCTTTCTCCCAAGGGAACTTTGCAAATACTTCTTTATTCACTGCCTAAATTACTCTTGGATATATCAGAGCATCACACTACCCTGTACAAACCAATAAGACCTCATGCCTTATTTAAGATTCCACATACTTATGGTGTTCACCTAAACCGACCATACAAGTTCAGTTAGATAATGTGCTACCCAAACTATAAATTTTGCAGCAAATAAACATCTCTCCCTTTGGTCTTACACAGAAGTTGAGGTTTGAAAATATGGAAAATCTCTCAGATGTATCTTAACTCTACCTTTGCCTGGGCCAGCACTGACAATGGAAAATGCCTGAGGCTTTCTCTAATGAGCAATTTAGAATATTTTTAGAAAAGAAAAGGAGAAAATAAAATAAGAAGAGCCAGTCTTTTGAGCCCCCAAGGTTCACCAGCCAAAGAGCTGGAGTTAGTACCCAACTCTCTGTGCCCTTCTCTTGGGGCACAGCCCTTTCCCAGCATTCTCTACTCGGCTGACTCCAAAAGTCTTTTTTTTTCTTTTTCTTTTATCAGCCCTGTTTTCTTTCTGCCAAGCAAGACCTCAGGGTTACTTTTCTACTTTTCTGGGTTTATCTGTGCTCAGAGCTTATATTCAAGCTTAATTTTAATTTATTAATTAAAACTACAATTGGCTTATAAACATTTCCTAAATGAGACCATACAATAATTGCTCTTTTGTTTCTGGCTTATTTTGCCTCACCAAATGTCCCATATGTTCATTCACATCGTTGCATGCCTCATGACTTCATTCTTTTTTATAGCAGCACAGCATTCAATCATGTTTATACCATCGTTTGCCAATCTACTTCTCACATGGTGCATCCTTCAGCCACCTGCATCCATTGGGTATCATGTGTAATGCCCAAAGTCCACAGTTCATCAACACTGTCCTGTATAGTTTAATGTAATGCCTGGTTATATTCTAAAATATATTAAGCAGACAATAAAAAAGTATTGGCGAAGTCCCTTGAGGGATGGGAGAAAAAATATGAAACTATTAAGCTTTACCATCAGGGAATTCCCCGACACCGTGTCAAACATTAGATACACCCAAATCAATAGGCAAAGCCCTTGATCTTGAGGCTTACTCTTGTGTTGTTTATGTAGGTAGCAGAGAAGCTTAGCCTACCTATAATTATGCCTAAGAGTTACTTCTGGAGGACCTCTTTTGCTCTTCAAATGTGGCCTCACCTCTGTAAACCCAGCTCTGCAAGTGAAATCATTGCCCTCCCCCTTACGTGGAACATAACATCCAGGGGTGAAGGTCTCCCTGGAGACGTGGGTGATGACTCCCAGGGATGAGTCTGGCTCTGGCACCATGGGATCAACAATTCCATCCTGACAAGAATGGGGAAAAGAAGTGTAACTAATAAAGTATCAGTGGCTGAGAGAGTTCAAATAGTTGAGAGGCTGCTCTGGAGATCACTCTTACGCAAGCTTCAATTAGACATTTCTACCTATCGTAACTTGCCAAACCCCAACCAAAACTATTACAGCCAATCCTAAACAACACCTAGGACAATATATAAGATTTACAAAGGTTCCATGCACTAGGGGTAACTTTCCAGAATCCTACAACCTCCAGTTGGGTCCCTGGACCAGATAAATCCTGAAAGCTAGAGAGTATAGACTTTCCTAAATATCAGCTAGTTCCGTTTCCCTACCTCAAATTATTGAAGGCCCTTCCAACATGAAAACATGTAGAATGATCATAGGCCAAATACCCCTAAAGAGTGGGATAGAAAGATCAAAGGTGATGGTAGAGTTATACAGAGAAGGTAAAGCATAATAAGCGAATATGATTGCTGCATCATTAAGTTGCTATTTCTTTTAGTCTCCAATATCTTAGAACAGCTACAAGTAAAAACTTAAAATTGTGAAATTGTAACCTGTACCAAACTCTGAAGTCTGTTCTGTAACTAATTGTGCTGTGCTTTGAAATTTATTGCTTTTTTGTATATATATTATTTTTCACAAAAAAAGAAAAAAAAAGTCAATTGTGATGATAAAAAAAATATTCCTTCTAGCCTCCTATATTCTGGAGCAGATAGAAGGAAAAACCTGAGATGGTGGTATGGTAGCCCATGACAAACTGTGGGATCTGTCCTATAACTACTTGTT
>PVIY010056143.1:0-13435 GCA_004026745.1 Myrmecophaga tridactyla | reverse complement strand
GTGAGAATGGAGAAACAATCCTTAAGTCCCTGATCTTAAGCCACAATTTCCAATCCCAACCCTTCACCTGCAAGTAACCCCAGCCCAATCAGTAAGAACATGAAGTGCGATCCAAGAGAAATAGGAGGAGTAGCTTCTTCTCTCAGGGTCACAAATAAGGTCTTGGCTAGTGTGGCTAACAAAAAAGATATGAATACTTTCAATGTACAGATAAAAATACAAAAAACATTGAGTTTTACATATAATTAGTTCACAATGTTCAGATTTTCAATTTTAATTCCCTCCCTGATTCCAAAACATAGGATTCCCTGACCAATGCCACATCTGGAATTGGGTCTCTACCTCCAATGAAACCACTCTGGAATTACTCAGATATAATTATTCCTGGCTTATGAAAGCTGAATCCCTGGACTCTCACTCACTTTCTGCCTTGCCTCTTATCTGCCCTTCTGAGTACTCTTTCCCTAAATCATCTTGGTTCTCCACATGGGATATCAAACAGTATCACTCTCTCAATATCAAATATTAGATCTCATCTCACTCGACTAGGATTTCAACCAAGAGAATTAAGAATGTATTTTATGATGAAATTGGTCAATTTGGGGACTTGTTACATATGGAGGGTTTGATGGCTCCCACCATGCAAAACTAGACTAAAAACCTCCTGCATCAGAAAGTAACAGAAACACATGGGTCATAGGATTAGGAGGTTCAGGTAATGTAAAATGAAAGACATGGGAGAAAATCTATTTGTTCAATCTGATATTTTAGTCAAGTGGCAGCTTAAATCTTACCCTACATTAATCATCTACAGCTGTTATCACATCTGCATCTCATAATATATAGATGTGAAGGGTCTTCTATACTGTAAATTTTCCCCTAAAACACTATTAATAATTACAGAATAATTTCACAGACAAATGATATTGTCAGAAACAGAAGTGAGATTAACTTACCCATTTGTACTTGAGTCCAGAAAAACAATGGTTGTATGAAATATGTTTGGGGATATACATATTTGTTTATTTAATCCTAAAAGTAACCCTGCTGATTAAGGTTAATTTATCTATTTAATAAATAAAATGTACAAAGGTTCAGAAATCAATAATATTAGAAGATTACATGGCTAGAAAAAGACACAGCCAGTGTCTAAATTTTTTCTACCTGTCTCGCAAGTTCAAATTCCTTAAGGCTTATACCTAGGTTTTACCTGGAATGCCACCTCTCATCTTGATACTCAGAGTCCACAACATATTATCAAAATTAACTCTTTATATAATTTGCTCACACTTACACCTCATGTCCAGGGTCTCCTAGCATATGGGAACTTCTACTACCTAACATCAGCCTCCACCTTCAGTTAATGTTTACTGGCCAAATAAGACAAACTTACTCATTTCACCATATATTTACTAAGAAAATTTTCGTGTCCTTCTGGGCATTTACCATATCTGCTGATAAGCATCTGAGTATTTACCGTATCTGTCTCCAACCAGAGGGCACTACAATTACCTGTCTGTGCTGGTTTGAAAGGAAGCATGCCCCCTAAGAAAAGCCATGTTTTAATATAAATCCCATTTCATAAAGATAGAGTAATCCCTATTCAATACTGTATATTTGAGACTGTAATGAGATCATCTCCCTGGTTGATGTGATTTAGTCAAGAATGGTTGTTAAACTGGATTGGGGATGACATGTCTCTACCCATTTGAGTGGGTCTTGATTAGTTTCTGAAGTCCTATAAAAGAGGAAACATTTTGGAGAGGGAGATTCAGAGAGAGCAACACTACGAAGCAGAGAGTCCACCAGCCAGCGACCTTTGGAGATGAAGAAGGAAAATGCCTCCCAGGGAGCTTCATGAAGCCAGAAGCCAGGAGAGAAAGCTAGCAGATGATGCCGTATTCGCCACGTGCCCTTCCAGCCAAGAGAGAAGCCCTGACTGTGTTCGCCATGTGCCTTCTCACTTGAGAGAGAAACCCTGAACTTCATCGGCCTTCTTGAACCAAGGTATCTTTCCCTGGATGCCTTTGATTGGACATTTCTTTAGACTTGTTTTAATTGGGACATTTTCTCGGCCTTAGAACTGTAAACTAGCAACTCATTAAATTCCCCTTGTTAAAAGTCATTCCATTTCTGGTATATTGCATTCTGGCAGCTAGCAAACTAGAACACTGTCCAATTGTCTATGACAGCATGGACACAAAACATCAACTAATGTTGATCCAGGTTTAAATACAGAGTTCCTTTCCTTCAGGTCACTCACATAACTTCTCATTACACATTTATCTGTTTATTTGTCTGTCCCGCCTACTTGTCTAATTGCATAAACTATTCCCTGAATGACTGCAGGCATGTTCCCTTTTGAAAATTATTAATGAATTATGAATCCAGAGAAACAGCATGTCCACAATAGCCGAACCTGACCTCTGACGGCCTGGGCCTAAGTACTTGAAGTCAAATCCAACAATTACATTCTAATTAACAAAATCATTTACAAAATGACTACCCCTCCTTGTGGTTAAAATTCTCTTCCTTACTCAACAGAATCAAAACAAAGCAAAAATGCAAGGAAACTAAGACATTTAAAATGCTTTCACCACATTCCAGTGCTCAGAGCTTCTTTCTCTCTCTAGAAGTACCTTTTTCCTGGAGGACTCTCTGTTTATGCAGTTGATAATATTGTTTCTATAATCTAAAAGACACACACTGATTAATTTCAATGACAGTGAAGATACATCTAACCAGGGCATGCCTTCTTTAATTCTATCTTTACCCTCAAATTAGATCAACTGTGTAGATGCAATTTAGGAAAACATTGTGTCTTTTATTTCCTTCTAAGTCTCCAAATCAACCTTTGTATCTTTTCACATCAATCTCACTGTTTTATGAATTGTGACTGTGCTGAACAAGTATCCTAGAGAATCAATAGGAACAAGGTCCCTGCTACATTTAATTTCTACAAGGATCTGTAATCTACCAATAATATCTCAGGATGTAAACCTCAGTGTAGTTTATATAAGTAGAAATACTTTATGTTGAAAATATGCATTCAAAGAAATCTATTTTCCTTGTTTTGAAATAGGCATATTTTACTAGTGGACAAAGGTGAGACCAACCCATGTCTCATCATGTAAAGATTAGCAATGTTCTAAGAACTGTAAAACCCTATAAGCTTCAAATATTAGGGATTCCAATAATAATCTAGGTTCATTACTGATTTTCCTATAAATAGGATGTACACTAATTTTTTTTTATTAGATAGGGTGGTGTTTGTTTAAAGCTGTATGTACCCCCAAAAACACATGTTCTTAAATCTAAACCATTCCTATGGGTGTGGACCCACTGTAAGTAGGACCTTTCGATAAGGCTTCTTCAGTTAGGTATGACCCACCAGAATCAGAATGAGTCTTAATCATCTTACTGGAATCCATTCTAAGAGAATGAAATTCAAACAAAGAGGAGAAAAAACAGGAAATAAAGAAGATGAAAACAAAACCCAAGATAGACAAGCAGATTCTACCATGTACCTTGTCATGTCATAGAGAAGCCAAAGATCACTGGCAGTCAATCTTCAGGAAGAAAGCATCACCTTGATGATACCTTGATTTGAACATTTCTCAGCTTCAAACTGTAAGCTCATAAATTCCCACTATTAAAGGAAACCCATTTGATGGTATGTTTTGAGCAGGAAGGGCTACTAATAGAGATCCAGTTCAGGATAATGTGTTGCATGTAACTGTCACTGTCCTTTTAGTTTCTCTCTTTTATTAACTGTGGAAACTATATATACATATGCAACCAAAAACTTCCCCTTTCAAACACTTCCAAGCATACAATTCAGTGAGCTTAATCACAGTAAAATGTTGTGCTATCCTTACCAACATCTATTACCAGAACGTTCTCCCACTCCAAATAGAAATCCTACACCCAGCATTAACTATTTGCTCTGGGCACTTTTTGTCTTTATGCTCAGGACCTAGGAAGCAAGAATAAGGTCTCCTACCTGGCAGGAGTAATTGATCTGGACCAAAAGGAGAAAGTAGGAATGCTGTTATATAACAAAGGCACTGAATAATATGTTTGGTACCCAAATGATTTTCTTGGACAATCTTGATACTCCTCTGCCCAACTGTGTTAATAAATGGACAAGAGCAGCAAACCCTGCCTCAGAAGGACAGTGTAACCAGGAGATAAGACCCATTGCAGTTAATGACCTGGCACCTAGTAAGCTAGCAGATACTAGCAGAAGCACTAGGTAGGAGTGAGGAAAATTTAGAATAGAAGAGGGAGGATAGTTTCAGTTGTGGCCCCATGACCACATGCAGTGGTGGTGGCTATACAAAATTAGTAAGTATCCTCTTTCAAGATTCCTACAGGAACAGAGGCCAACTAGAAACCTAGAGCAGCTGCTCTCAATGTCTAGAGATCCAAGTGAGACAAGGTAAGGACTGAATGGACATGGAGATGCTTCACCTAGATTTTCCTTAAAAAAAGAGCTTGCTGTGCAGATTCTAAGCATTGTCAACACTCAGACAATGTCCTTCAGCTATCAGGACATTTGCTAACAGCCTCATGCTCAGAGATCCACATGCCACAGGGTCACATTCTGTGGTATGTAGGAGGCTGGGGTTTGTAGTACCGGCCTTTCTGGCTGAACTATGCTGAGATATAATGGGCCATATTGGCTCCAGAGCTCCCTGTGGCTATATGGTTGCAATGCAACGCTGCTTCACTTTTCCCTCCACCTAGCATTACTTTATCTCTTCTCCTTTCCACAGTGTTGATCTCAAGAGCAATTCCAAATAAATATCCTACACTGTAGGTTCCAGGAACCTAACTTGTTGGTGACAGCAGCCAAAACTGTTGGGAAAACAAGGTTTCAAGAGCAAGAATTAATCAAATGTTGCTGAGGTTGAAATCAGATGAAAGCTGAACTCATGAAACCTCATGAAGTATTTATATGGATGAAAATATTCTCATGAAAATGAGGTCTGTGAATTAATGAGAATTAAAACCCAGATGGGGGGGAAGTGGAGTGGGATAAGGAAAAATGCCAATGAATGGACTCTACTCTCAACTTCCACTGGAGACGAAAGTTTAGCACCTGGAAATAAAAGCTCAAAAGTGCTTTGCTTTGGGAGTGTGAGGGTTCAGCAGTAGAATGCTCTCTTGCCAGGCAGGAGACCTGGGTTCGATGCCCAGCCCATGTACTTCCCCAAAACAAACAAACAAACAAAAATTCAATAAATGGTACTGCAGTAATGGGATACTCACATGGAAAAAGAATGAAATGTGACCCCGCCATACATCACACCGCAAAAAAAAAAAAAAAAAAAAAAAAAAGCTTTGCTTTGTTTTTCCAAATTTCAGAAAGGCAGATATTACTAGATGTTTAGGTTCTAAGAGGATGGAACATTTTGAAAGGGAGTGGTTTAAGGTAAAGTGGTATAACTTATAAATTATATAGCATTCATGATACCGCAGGAAGGAATGGGACACAATCACAAAATTAGAGATAAAGAATATAGCTGGGGTAAAAGATAATGTCTTTTCTGGAATGGGAGGGATGCCAGTATAGGAATACTTTCAAACTTAATGGCCAAAACGATCTACCCCCAAAGTACATGTTTCATTTGTAAAACAGGTTTCATGTGAGCTACAGAATGTGAGAGGAAAGGCAAGATTGTGGAGACTCAAAAGTCACAGCAAATGTTTACATTTATATTTATCAAGCACAGGAGATGGAATTGATCTGCAAGACCTAATAGGATTGCCTGGAGCTTTTGAAAGTGCCCCAAATAGCCTTAGATCCAGGGGAGCATATGTGCCCTCATAAAAATGCTTCCTACTGGAAACCAGGAATTTCAACCTGGAAGGGCCTATCTCTGGAAGGAAAATTGTTTTTGTAGGCATCCACAGACAGCTACGGCTTGGTAACCTCCAATATGTCACTCAGGAAGCCTTGGCAATAGGTAGCTGCTGCAGGGAGGTGGCAGATACCTAACTCTTAGATGTACCTGAAAGTCATGTTTCTAGACACCAAATGGATTTAATACTGAGGGTGCCTGGATGCTGGGATTTAATATAGTGACTCCTGTGGCCAATTGTTCCTAATGTTTACAGAGCCCCAGGGATAAATTCAAGCACTATTAATGCTTTTTAAGTTATTATCCCAGGAAGGCTACCTTCCTTCTAAGTTATAGTTTCCTCATCTGTTAAAATATGGGTGGTATTTTAACCAATTCTTTATTCTGAATGATAAAATAAATTGCTATATATGGAGCTCCCTGAAATAAGGTTAACAAAGAATGCTTAATAATGTTAATTATAATCATACTATTTTATTTTTTAGTCATCAGGCCCAGAGACTGTAGCCCAGGGCATGAATCGTCATTATGAGAAGTATAAAGTTTGAGCCTAAGACATTTCATCACACAAGAAAAATTTGTATTTAAGTTCAACAGAATTATACTGAAGAGTTTGATTCAAGATGAAAATATATCAGACAACAGGCCAACCCTTAAATTTTTAAAAATTTTTTAAATTTTCTAAATAATCTCAAACATCTTCAAGTCAATGACTTATACTTGGAAGGAATAATTCTAATGAGATAAAAAAAAAAACCTCACAGGATGAATAGAGAAAATGCACTATTATATTAAAAAATTTCCATCCATAATATTGGGAAATCTGAATTTGTTATTAAAGTGCCTAAAAAGGATACTCACAAAAATAGACACCATAACTTTAAACTAAATAATCCAACAAATATTCTTCACAATTAAATATGAAGCATGGAAATAATTTCAATAAAATGGAAAAGGGAGATCTTTGAAATCATGTAACGGGTTCCTCAAGAGCTCAGGATAACATACTTTATATCCCTGTCCACTTATGAAAGTTCACTGTCATTACCACAGGTCAAATTATATCTTAAATGCTTTATAACTTGAAACAAGGAGTCCAAGTCATCACAAATTTAAACAGTTGGGATCAAATGTTTCTCGCTTTTTATCCCATCCTCAGCCACCCCCCTCAAGCATTCACTGTATGGGTATGAGTCAGTGAACACTGATGGCTTTATTTAATCACCCTTGAAACTGACTCAAGAAATTCCCATTCATTGTCTAACTAATTCTCACCATTTCTTGACAGCTCATTGACTTCTTCAGAGTTCCTCAAATACATCCCTCATGAGTGGTTTTCTTCAACACTGATCCCAGAACATGGGCGTAAAGAACAAATGCTCAAATCAGAGTGTCTGTCATTCTGTCAGTACAGTTTCTGAGCCTTTTCATGTGCCACACTGTGGTGTACAAAGCTGAGGCAAACAGACCTGATACTTGCCCTTCTAGAGTTCACTGTCTGGGGAAGGAGACAGTCAAGAAAAGATTATTATTAGTGGTGCATATTTTGGTAGAAATAGAGGTTCTGATGAGCTCTAGATAGCCTCTGATGTTGGCCTTGAATATTCAAACTATTGATCCTCTCTCTCTGTGTATAGGTAGTAGGTACAGATAGACATACAGATATATAGATAAATAAGAAGGTCATGCAGGATATTGCTGTCAGGTGTTCCAGGAATAGCTGGCTGCATGATCAAGTCACTAATGCAGTGAAACCTATGGCCTCCTGTTTTAGCTTGTCAAATGCTGCTGGAATGCAGTATACCATAAATGGAGCAGCTTTTAAAAAGGGAATCTATTAAGTTACAAGTTTACAGTTCAAAGGCCAGAAAAATGTCAAAACTAAGGCATCCAGAGAGAAATATCTTGACTCAACAAAGACCATCGTCTGTCACATGAGAAGGTACGTGGCTGGTGTCTGCTAGTCCTTGTTCCCAGTTCCGATGCTTCCAGCAGTTTCCTCTCTAAGCATCTGTGGGCCTTCACTTGGCTTCTCCGGGATATATGAGTTTTGGCTTCTTAGCATCTCATGGGAAGGCACATGGTGACATCTCTGTGTCAACACTACAAGCATGTCCAGATGTCTGCATCTCTGTCAGCTCTGAAGCAACTGTTTTCTCCAAAATGTCTCCCCTTTTAAAGGACTCCAGTAAACTAATCAAGACTCATGTCAACTGGGCAGGGTCACATCTCCATCTAATTAAAAGTCCAAACCCATGATTGGGTGTGCCACATCTCTCTGGAAGTAATCTAATCAACAGGTCATAGCAACAATTGCATGTCAATCTCCATGGAAACAATCTAATCAAAGGTTTCCACCCCACCACATTTAATCAGGATTAAAGGACACAGCTTTTCTGGGGTACATAACAATTAAAAACAATCATATCCCTGCTGAAGAAGTGATGGTATCTGTGCCTCAGATCCTGCTGAGAGCAAATACTCACAAATTGCTTGAGAATAAACATGCCCTTCATTATCAACAAGGCTTAGGCCTGCCCCAACTGGGCACCATTCAAGGTAAAGTAAGGACTTAAGATCTCCCTTGGTGTGACCTTACTTAGGAGAAAAGTACCCGTGGCCCAGACTAAGTAACTATGGGCTCATGAATGGCTTTTGGACTGAAAGTGCTCCAGGAAAATTCAACTCCTCCTGCCAGCTTCCTGCCCCAACACCACCCATCTGTCTCTCTGATGAATACAGGCTCTGTGATGTGGATCCTGCAGGGGTGAGGACACACAAAACACAGACGCATAACACTATACAGGGAACTATGTGATATATGGTTATAAAGATACCTTTGCAACTCTCCCAATACCACCACACAGACTCCAAACCTTCTGTCCTCAAGAAGAGGCACCACATTTGGTCTAACCCTACTGGGAATATAAAACACTTGTCAAACACTTGAGACAGGGTTGTAGAGTCAATGACTAGTATCATGATGAAGATATATAAGGAGAATGTAGTGAAAACTGATACAGAACAGTACTGTCCCATTTCAGAAATGCTGATACAAAGAGAAGACCCAAAGACTACATGAAAAAAATATAGAGAACATATATGTAAACACAGGTATTAGCATAAAAACAATGAAAGAAAGCTTTTTGAAAATTATGAGAGAACAATAAGGTCATTTTATTTAGATTTGTTATTAGCATCATTTTGTACGGGCTTTCCTACCCATGCAAGTCATCAGAATGACTGAGGACAGAACAAGAACAGTTCGACATCCATGCTAATAACCAATTCCCCACCTACTCACAAGTCATGAGAATGTTACTACAAAACATTTAGTACAAGAAAAGAAGAATCAAAACTGGGGAGACCAGGGATTCCTCAAACAGGACAACCAATCCGAGGCAGAAGAAAATAAGCTGCAGTGGCATGAAAAATGGATCAACGTCCTCAACCTATATTATTCATTATAATCTTTTATTTGTTTTGTTTTTCACTTGGGAATTCTTGCAACCCTCCATATTCTTATCCAGTCGAATATGGAGGGCTGCAAGAATTCCCAGGTAAAAAACAAAACAGAAATAAAAGATTATAATGAATTTGGTAGAGTGAAATAATGGGAGTAATTCTATAATTATTTTGGACTGCTAGGCCTGATATATGATGGATACAATAAAAATGAAAACTGACATAACACAAATACTGATTCCAGAAAAATAATTTTTTAGTGAAAACAAAGAGCAATAAATATAATAATGTAGACAATAATAACAATAGACAAAGTAATGTAACCACTAAATTAACAACAATCAAAATTAATTTGGGAAAAGATTTGGGCTAGGCAGATACAGTGTGGAATCATAAGTACTTATCTTCTGAAACACAAAGATATCTACAGATTGTGTATAAATTGGGAAAGATAAAATTAAAGAAATGAAAACACTATCAAAAAACTGTGGTATACAAAGAAGCGTTTAAAAAACTGAAAAAAATTACCTCTGGGAAGTTGAGTTGAGGATATGAAGAAACAGAGCAGGGAGGACATTCCTGTTTGTATTCTTAATAGTGGCTATATCATTCAATATCTTAACCTAATAATATTTCATTTTAATCCAATATCCAAAGCAAGGGAAACAGTTCAGGACAGAACAAATCTTGCTACCAAGGTCAAGAAAGCTAAATTATTACAATGTAGGCAAAACAACTGGCTATAATATTTCTTGGCAACCATCTATACTTTCTTTTAAGCAGAGATCCTTTTGTATAGGAACAGGACAAAGCCATGGCAATATCCTCATTTTTTGCACGATTATGTGGAAACTTGAAGACATCTGAGAACCAATCCTGCTCATACTTTAACATGCATATGAATCTCTGCAATCTTATAAAAATTCAGACCCTGATTCAGTAAGTCTGGGGTGGGCCCTCTGATTCTGTTTTTCTGCCAAACTCCTGGGACGTGCAGATACTGGGGGGCACATGTACCCCAAACTGTGAGTAGCAAGGCCCTTTTGGGGGTTTCCACTTCCTTATAGAGGTGGTTTTCAAACTTTGATGCCTACCCAAATCATCTTGGGATCTTTTAAATGCTGAATGCCCACATTACAACCAAGAACAATTAAATCAGAATCTCTTATAAGGGGTCCTAGACATCGTAATTTAAAACACAACAGACAATTTCAAGGTGCACAGGCCTTTAAAATCTATTGCCTTAGAAGGTGAGATGTGATATGGAAGATTCTTACCTTTAAAAATGTGCAGATAGTTATATCAGCAAAAATATTAGGAGCAAGAAGCTCTTAGGGCTCATACTTCCTGAGAAACAATGCCTAAAAGAGCAAAAGCTGTCAAAATCATAACCCTGGAAAATATTCAAAGGTTTCCAGCAACCACGTGAAGGCTTAATCAAGAAAAAGTAATGAAAACCAGGAGAGAGGGATCAACAGATGCTAGCATGTACCTTCCCATGTGACCAATGAGTCTTAGGTTACGAGCAGCCTTTCTTCAGGAAGTTATCATCCCATTGATGCCTTGATTTGGGCATTTCCACAGCCTCAGAACTATAAACTTGTAAACTAATAAATCCCCATTGTTAAAAGCCTGTCCATTTCTGGTATATTGCATTTCATCAGCTTTAACAAACCAAAACAGATTTTGGTAAGAAGCATGGGATGACGAAACTGCAAATACCAAAAATGCTGAAATGGCTTTATAAATGAACAAGGGGGGAGATTTTCAAGGAAGAATTGGGAGGCACTTGATAGAAAAAGCATAGATTTCTTTGATGAGATTGTTGGAATATCATGGATGCTAAAGGTACTTCTGATGAATCATTAGGAAGAAAGGTGATCTTTGTTTTAAAGTGGCAGAGAAGTTGGCAAAATTCACTCCTAGTGTTGGATGGAAGTCAGAATTTGAAAGCAATGAGTTTGGTTGGATATTTAGCTGAGGAGATTTCCAAACTAAATGTGGCAAGTGTAGCCTGGCTTCTCCTTGCAGTTTACAGTAAAACATAAGAGGAAAGGGAGAAGCTAAGAACTGAGCTCTTGGGTATAAAGAAACTAGAAATTGATGGTTTGGAAAATTCTGAGCATCTAGAAAGTGAGTCCCCAGAGAATAGTATCCCTTGTGATAATTTAACCAAACATAAAAACAGTTAGCCATTTCAGCACAAGTCAGGATTCAAAACACAGTTATTCAGAAAGAATCTGTGGGAAGTACTGTTTTTTTGATGGTTGAGGCCCCAGTATGCAGCATGAAGAAACCAAGTTTTTTTTGTGGGATCTGTATGAAGAGAACCACTGCCAACCAAGACTAAAAGGGACAGGCTGAAGGACAAATTACTTCAACAAAGGCAGAATTACGGAAGTTGAGGTCTGGGACAAAGACACCGAGGCCCAAGAGAGTGGAGCCACCCATGTATGTGGAGAGGGCAAGTCTGTCCTGGATCTTGCAGAGGGTGAGTCTTCCACCTAGTCCTACAGGAAGAGTGTTGCCACCCCTGGGCTCGCAGATTCCTGGAAGATTGTGGAGGGCTTTACTGCTTCATTGTTCATGGGCAGTGCTGCTGCTCCAGCCTTCAGAGCAGGACCCTATTGTTCTGAGGAAGTTGAGCCTGTGCCCTAGAGATTGAGAGTCCAGCTGCTGCCCAGATCCTTGAGTGTGAACCCTAGAGTCTGGCCACAACCCTAATGCTGTTCGATGAGAGCATGAAGCTATATGTACACCAGAAAAGCATGTTCTTAAAGCTGATCAATTCCTGTGGGTGTGGACCCATTATAAGCAGAAGCTTTTGGTGAGTAGGATTTTAAGTGGAGATGTGACCCACTTCATTCAAGATTCTCTTAATCCTCTCACTGGAGTTCTTTATAAGAGAGTAAGAGTCAGAATAAAAGCCACAGGGAAGCTGAAAGAGAAAAGCCAGAGAAGCTCAGAGGGAAGAAGCCAGAAGCTGAAAGGAACAAAACATGGGAGAGAAGAAGACACCATTTGTGTCTTCCCACTAGAGAGAGGAGTCTGGGATCACCACCTCCTTTCTTCAGGAAGGAGGCATCCCCTGCTGATGCTCTGTTGTAGACAGTTTCACAGTCTCAGAACTGTAAACCTGTGTGCTCACAAAGCCCCATTGTTTAAAAGCCAGTCCATTTCTGGTATACTGCATTTCATAAGCTTTAGCAAACCAAAAGAGTAGGTATGCTCTTTGAAATACATTTAAACTCCATTTCATGACATAGTTCCTATTGACTCCATACTGGAATCCATTATGTAATGAGTTTGCTTTGACTGCCTTCACTTAATGCAATCCCATCGGCACAGTCTGCATTTGACCATATAAATTATTTTTGGCTCACCTAAGGGTAGCACTTACATACAAGAATTCTCTAAGTCCATCTCTTGTGTTGATATTTGAGAATTTACAGGTTTACAATTTTATAACTAGTTTCCCTGAAGGCTTTGTAGGCATTCTCGAGTACCTTATCTAGTTGGGTAAACTTGTCCATATAAATTTGGCTTAAAAAACAATTTTTAGGGCGGGCCACGGTGGCTCAACAGGTAAGAACACTTGCCTGCTGTGCCCGAGTACCTGGGTTCGATTCCTGGTGCCTGCCCATGTTAAAAAAAAAAAAAATTTTATTTTTGGTCCTAAATATTTATCTTAGAATTACAGTGCGCAGGGAAATTGCTAATTTTATTGTTTTATACTTCTTTATCCACACATAGCATTCCAAAACTCTAAAATAAAGTTTAATTTCTTAATGAAATAAGCTATAAAATTATTCATCATATTCACCGTTATTTTTATTAGCAACATTGATTTTATCACTTTTGGATCTGTCTTCAATAGCTTTCAGTTACTCTCTACTGATTTCAAAATGTTTTACTTATTTCTTTTTCTTTTCCCCCATTTTCAAGCATGTCCTCTCTCTATATAGGTAATTTTTTAGATGTTTTCCTTTCTTTTATATATCAATATTTCCTCTCTTTTATATTTTGAGATGGCTCTCTTTTGCTTTCCCATTAAGTTTCTGAACTCTGCTTGCCGCGGATTGCTTCAGCCATGTCAGGCAAAC
>PVIY010056142.1:0-13435 GCA_004026745.1 Myrmecophaga tridactyla | reverse complement strand
GTGATATCTACTTAATGCGTAAGAATAACCTCCAGGATAACCTCTCGACTCTGTTTGGAATCTCTCCGCCATTGACACTTAGTCTCTTTTCACTCTTCCCCCTTTGGTCGAGAAGGTTCTCTCCATCCCTTGATGTTAATTCGCAGCTCATTCTAGGGTTTTTTTCCATCCCTTGATGCTGAATCTCAGCTCATTCCAGTGAACAGCCCCTATTTGATCTTTAGAATAAACTCATCACTTCCCTCAGGAGGAAAATGTTCATAGTTTCAGATAAGTGCTATTTATCACAGTACAGAGTAGGTGAAATTAGGACAATGTAAAAATGTATTTTATGTTAATTAGTCAACAGAAGGAAGGTAAATTAAATTCTGCAAACAAAAAATATGATTCGATGGTCATAGGGAAGGGTATCTGTTCTAGTTTGCTAGCTGCGGGAATGCGATATACTAGAAACGTAACAGCTTTTAAAAAGGGGCATTAAGTTGCAAATTTACAGTTCTAAGGCTGTGAAATTGTCCAATTTAAAGCAAGTCTATAGAAATGTCCAATCTAAGGCATCCAGGGAAAGCTCCCTTGGTTCAAAAAGGCTGATGACATTCAGGGTTTTTCTCTCAGCTGGAAGGGCACCATGGTGAAGTCTGCTAGCTTCCCCTTCCAGCTTCTTGTTTCATAAAGCTCCCCCGGGGGGCATTTTTCTTCTTCATCTCCAAAGGTCTCTGGCTACTCAGTCTCTGTGGCTCTTTCCAAAATGGTTCCCTCTTAAAGGGCTCCAGTAAGCAACCCCACCTTGAATGGGTAGAGATACATCTCCATGGAAACCATCTAATCAAAAGTTACCACCCACAATTGGGTGGGTCGCATCTCCATGGATAATCAAAAACCTCCCACCCAGCAATACTGAATGAGGATTAAAGGACATGGCTTTTCTGGGGCAAATTCAAACCAGCACAGTATCCATCTCCAAAATGCACCAAAAATTTTTCGTAGATCATTCTTCTGCAGTTAGTAGGTACAGTTAGGTCAGTTAGGTCAAGATGGTTGATGGTATTGTTCAGATCCTATATGCCTTTACCAATTTTTTCTAACATGCTTTATCAATTAATTCCTGAGGAACAGATGTTAAAATTACCAAATATGACTATGCAGTTGTTCATTTCTTCCTTTAGTTCTGTCCATTTTTGTTCCATGTATTTTGAAGCTCTGATATTAGGCATACACACTCTTATAATTGTCTTCCTGATGTATTGACCCTTTTATCATTACAAAATGTCCCTCTGCATCTCTAATTCTCTTTGCCTAGAAGTTAATTTTACATCAAATATCACACTAGCCTTCTTATGCTTATACTTTGTGTATATCTTTTTCTATCCATTTTCCTTCAATCCATTTGTGCTTTTACATTTAAATGATATTTATATATCATTGGTAGACAGCATGTAATTAAGTCTTACTTTTTAATCCATACTGGCAATCCTTGCCTTTTAATTGAAGCTTTCAATTTACTTATATTAATGTAATTATTGCTATGGTTAGATCTAAGTGTATGATTTTACAATTAGTTTTGTTTGTTCAATCTGTTTTTTTGCTTATATGTTCCTACACTTTTTCTTAATGTTCTTTTTTTAAAAAACATTTTTATTGACAAAACAACATATAAACATACAAACATTCCATACCTGGTGTATCGATGGCTCACAGTATCAGCACATAGTTGTATATTCATCACTATGATCATTTTTTAGAACATTTTCATCATTCCAGGAAAAAGAAAAACTCATACATACCATACCCCTTATACCTCCCTCTCATTGACCACTAGTATTTCTATCTACCCAATATATATATATATATATATATTTTTTTTTTGGCATGGGCAGGCTTCGGGAATTGAACTTGGTTTCCAGCATGGCAGATGAGAATTCTGCCACTGAACCACCATTGCCTGCCCCCAATGTATTTGTTCCCCCATTATTTTATTTTAAATCCATATTTTTTAACTCATCTGTCCATACCCTAGATAAAGGGAACATCAGACACAAGGATTTCACAATCACACAGTCACATTGTAAATGTTATATTTTCATACAATCAATGGAAATTGAAAAGCAATTTAAAAATTCAAACGAAAACATTCCCCAAGGCTGAGGATCTGAGCAGGTGAGGAAGCTGGAACCCCTGGAAGAAGGTAAGAGCTGGTCCCTGTGGGGCTGACAGCTCTTCTGATGTCCAGCCAGACACGCTGCATCCAGGAGGTGATGCTCAGATGCCTGAAGGCGCCTAAGTCCATGTCTGGGGCCCACCTCGGACCAGGCTGGCTCGGGATGGCCCCCCAGAAGCACCAGGAGAACTCTACCTCTGCAGACATCCCACTGCACTTGGGATGTCCTGGTTTACCAAGAAAGAAATGGCATTTGGTGATGTGATGTCTGGAATTTTCTTCAAAATGATGAGGGGGAGGAAAGGGGGGCCGGGCAGGAAAATGACCAGCCCAAACCAGGGTTTGGTGAGGGAGGTGGCAGGTGCCACATGGCTTGCTCCAGCTTTGTATTTATTTGATGTTTTCTATAATAAAAAGTTTTTTTTAAATCCTGAAAAAAACAAACAAAAAAAAATATTTTCATACAATCATCTTTCAGAAACAAGGTTACTGGAGCATAGCTCTATAGTTTCAGGCACTTCCCTTTAGCCACTCAAATACACCATAAACTGAAAAGGGATATCTATATAATGCATAAGAATAACATCCAGGATAATCTCTTGACTCTGAAATCTCTCAGTCATTGACAATTTATCTTTTCTTACTTCTCTCATCCCCCTTTTGATCAAGGTTTTCTCAATCCCTTGATGCCGGATGCCAGCTCATCCTGGGACTTCTGTCCCATGTTGCCAGGGAGATTCACACCCTTGGAAGTCATGTGCCCCATAGGAGGGGGAGGGCTGTGGGTTCCCTTGCCATGTAGGCTGAGAGAGGGAGGCCACATCTGAGCAACAAAAGAGTTCTACGGGGGTGACTCTTAGACCTAATTTTAAGTAGGCTTAGACTATCCTTTGCAAGAATAAGTTTCTTAGGGACAAACCCCAAGATTGGCGGCTCGGCCTATTGATTTGTTTGTCTCCACTGCTTGCGCAAGAGTATCAGAAATTCTCCAAATAGGGAAGTTGAATCTTTCCCCATTTCTCCCCATTCCCCTAAGGGGAACCTGCAAATACTTCTTAATTCACTGTCCAAATCACTCTGAGATTTATTGGGGTATCACACTAACCTAGATAAACCAACAAAATCTCATGCCCTACTCAAGATCTCCTGTACTTATGGTGTTCAACTAAATTGACCATACAAGTTAAATTAGGAAATGCACTACCCAAAATATAAATTCTGCACCAAATAAACATCTCTCTTAGTCTCACACAGAAGGTGAAGTTTTAAGATATGGATGATATCAACCTTTACCCAGTCTTCTGATAGACCTTAGTTCTATCCAGATTAGCTTCATTCATATCTCTACTCAATGCCTGATGACTTTTTCAGCTTTTTAAACCATTCCTGTATGGGGTACTGCTGACTTTCATAGTTTCTGAGCTCTGACTCTGAGTCTCAAGTATCACATAAATACCCAAAGTTTCTGGGAAAGACCAGGTTATATACAAACAGCTCAGTATCTCAGAATTTAGAATTAACAATCACACCTCCTGAATATATGTGACTGCTGTAATTTACAATCTAGGACTGCTTACAATAAACCCCAACCTGATAACCCATGCTCTTGATTTTAGTTCAGTGAGTTTTAATATTATAATTAGTCCATATAATTGAGGCATGATAATATTTGTCTTTTTGTTCCTGACATTTCATTCAACAAACAGTTCTTAAGGTTCATTCATTTAGTTGCACGCCTCACAACTTCATTCCTTCTTACAGCGGCAGCACAGTAGTCCATTGTATGTATACACCATAGTTTCCCCTTCCTCCATTCTTGTCTTCTTTTGAAGTAACTGAATAATTTTCAGAATTCCATTTTAATGTATTAACTTTAGCAAAACCTCTGTGCTATTTTTTGTAGTGGTTGCCCTAGGGCTTACAATATACATCCTTTAACTTTCCCCAGTATTTTTAATGTTAATATTGTACTGCTTCACATAAAATGCAAAACTTTGCACCCCACCTATTCCTTTATGCTATAATTTTTATATATACTACTCTACATAAGTCCCATTATAGAATGTTATAATTTTTCCTTTAATCGGCCATCTATTTTAGTAAATTATGAGTGAAAAAAGTCTTTTTTATGTACCCACATATTTATCTTTCTGATGTTCTTCATTCCTTCCTGAACATTCCAACTTTCAATCTAGTATTATTTCTTTAATGCCAAAAGAACTTCCTTTAGCATTTCTCATAGTATATGTCTGCTGATGACAAATTCTTTATATTTTTTTTAAGTGAAAACGCCTTTATTTGCCTTCATTCCTGAAGGATATTTTCATTTCATCTCATCTTGAAGAATAGTTCCAGATAGAGAAATCTGGGTTGACAGTTTTTTTCTTTCATCACTTTAAACATGTCATTTCATTTGATTCTGATAAGTCAATGGTATTTCAAAGATTTGTTTCCCTCAAAAAAATTCATTTGTTCCCCTGGCTACTTTCAAAATTTTCTCTTTACTTTTGGCTTTCAACTTTAACCTGTTACACCTAGATATGCTTTTCATTAATTTATCCTGCTTGGGCTTCACAGAACTTGTTGAATCTGATAAATTTATGTTTTTCACCAAAATTTGGGTAAATTCAGCCATTATTTCTTCAAATACATATATTTTTTGCCCTATTCTTTTTCTTCAGGAATCATATACATATGAACTTTCGTATGATCCCATAGGACCCTGAGGCTTTGTTCATTATTATTTTTGAGTTTTTTTCCCTCTCTAATCTTCAGATTGGATAATTTCTATTGATCTACCTTTAAGTTCACAAACTTTCAAGTATTATTTCCATTCTGCTCTTAAGGCTGTCCAGTGAAATTTTTACTTCAGCTATTCTAATTTTCTGTTCTTTTTGTTCTTTGTTATGCTTTCTTTATTTGCTTCTGAGATTTCTTATCTTTTCATTCATTAAAGTATATTTTCCTTTAAATTCTTGAGCAGTCATAATAGCTGCTTTAAAATTGTTGCCTCTATCTCAGACATCAGGTTCATTTTGGAGCCAGTTTCCACTGATTGACTTTTGGGCCACATTTTCCTATTTCTTCACAGGACAAATAATTTTAGATGTTATCATTGATTCATTGAATTATATACTGTACAGTTACTTGATTCTGTTAAGTTCCTCTGAAAAGTATTAATGTTTCTTTAAGCAGGCAACTAGCTGGCTGAACCCAAACTCCAATTCAGTTTAGCTCTAAAATAACTAACTGCTTGGAGTCTGCCCTGCACATGTGGAATTTAGGGGTTAGCCAAAAATTTGGGCAGTTTTTATACAGATTTTAAGGTTCCCTCTCTGCGGTTCTCTCCTTTCTTGAATTTCTCCCCCATTTTCCATTGTTGTGGTTACTCCAAACACCATCCTCTTGCTCTTCTATCCAGTAAGTTGGTAGTTTCTACCTAGGTTTTAGTCACCCAACATAGTGCTGATTGGGACCTCCCTTTAGGCTCAAAGCCATGACAATAGGAAACTCAAAGTGGCATTTATTTCTTCCAAGTGGTGACCTCCCTCCAGTATTTGTCTCATTTTGTTTGCTCTACAATGTCTTTTTGAAGTTTTTTAAAAATATTTTGTCCAGAATTTATAGTTGTTATTTGTGGGAGGGTAGATTCAAAAAGAGCTGCTTGGCCATCAGAAGAAGCAAAACCTTCCAAGTTCATTCTTAATTTTTGGGTAAGAGAAGTTTCAGTAACTAAGTAACTGAAAAAATTATTAGATATGATTTACAGAATTGGTATGGAGCCTTTGAAATAATACCAAGCCACAGCTGAAATTCATAACTGGAAGGCTCAAAAATAGTTCCATAAAGTACTTATATTTCATCTTATGTAAAAACATTTATAAATGTTTTTTATCTGCAAATTTAAATGTATTGAAACATTCAGCTATGTCTGTCAGTCTACGTCCAAATTGGCTATTAAAAATACCAAGTCTGAAAAATACTTTTTGAGCCAATCCTATTGTATAAATAAAAGGCTAGTTTCTTTTCCAATCAAAATTCCTATAAAAATTATATTACCCCCTCCCTGGTCCTACCTGTAGCCATGATGAATGGAAAAGTTTAAATATGACACCTTCTTATCAAAGAAAAGGTGCCAAGTTTATTAACAGCTTTAAAAGTGGGAACTGCAAAGAATATGATCAAATATACTCATTTCAAAAGTGTAACTATTGCCATAATATAACAATGGGTTTGATTCAGTTGCAAGAATTAAACGTTACACAGGATTGAGAAGTATACCTAATTTTTGTTCCCCCATTATTTATTTATTTTTTATTTTTAATCCATATGTTTTACTTGTCCGTCGATAAGGTAGACAAAAGGAGCATCAGACATGAGGCTCTCATAACCACACAGTCACACTGCAACAGCCAATACAATTATCTTCAAAAAACATGGCCATCGGAGCACAGCTCCACATTTTCAGGCAGTTCCCTCCAGCCTCTCCATTACACCTTAACTAAACAGGTGATATCTATTTAATGCATAAGCAGTCTTTCTAAATGCCTTAAAGCCCTTTCCACTTTAGTCTCCCACACTAAAATGGACCCCAAAGTGTTTGTTAGAGTTTTAGTTTATTTCACACACCCAATAAATTCCACAGCATGTATTAGCTAGGGTTCTCTAGAGAAACAGAATCAGCAGGAAATATCCGTAGTTATAAAATTTAGAAAAATGTCTATGCTGGTTTGAAAAGATTTATGTACCCTAGAAAAGTCATGTTTTAATCCTAATCCCATTTTATAAAGGCAGCCATTTTTCTAATCCCTATTCAGTACTGTATGTTGGAAACTTTAATTACCTTATCTCCATAGAGATGTGACTCAATCAGTGTGGCTATTAAACCTGATTAGGTGGAGACGTGTCTCCACCCATTCTAGGTAGGTTTGATTACTTTACTCAAATCCTATAAGACAGGAAACATTTTGGAGAAAGGAGGAGATTCTGAGAGAGCAGACCAATGTAGCCATGAGAAGCAGAGTCAGTCAGCGACCTTTGGAGATGAAGAAGAAAAATGCCTTTGGGGGAGCTTCATGAAACAGGAAGCCAGGGGAGAAAGCTAGCAGATGACACCATGTTAACCACATGCATTTCCAGATGAGAGAGAGACCCTGAACTTCATCGGCCTTCTTGAACCAAGGTATCTTTCCCTGCATGCCTTAGATTGGACATTTCTATAGACTTGTTTAATTGGGACATATTCTCGGCTTTAGAACTGCAAACTAGCAACTTATTAAATTCCCCTTTTTAAAAGCCATTCTGTTTCTGGTATATTGCATTCTGGCAGCTAGCATACTAGAACAGTGTCTCATGTAACTTTTGAGGAACATACAGTCCAAAATCCTTAGGGCAGGCTGTGAAGGAGATGACTCTAATGAATGGTCTGGATGAATGCCACAGGAGAGGCTCGCTGCTGAAGCAGGAAAAAGATACTGTCTCTTCTGAATCTTCCTTAAAAGCTTCCAGTGATTAGATTAAACACCACTCATTGCAGAACACACTCCCCTTAGCTGACTACAAATGCAATCAGCTATGGATGCAGCTGACGTGATCATGATTTAATTCTATGAAATGTCCTCATGGTAATAGACAGACTAGCACTTGCCCAACCAGAAAAACAAGCACCACCTGGCCAAGTTGACATATGAACCTGACCATGACAGTCCAACCTCGTGAACTTCGAAGTTATACACATCACCTTTAACCATACTTGATCTCTAAAGAAAACAATAAAAAATACATTTCCCCCCTCACCTAATAATACTCATTTGTCCACGTACAACTGGAAATGCATTTCATATCCCCAGAAGAGGGTGCACATCCTTGGGTAATATTCATTCTTTTTTTTTTTTTTTAATTTGCATATGGGCAGGAGGCACCAGGGATCGAACTCCAGACCTCCAGCACGGCAGGTCGGAGCTCTGCCTGCTGAGCCACGGCAGCCACCCGTAATATTCATTCTTAAACTTGATATCTTACAACTTAAATACTATAACATGAACAAAAAAGCATTACAGTCCTCATTGGTCTGCTCTCTCAGATCTGTAACTGATCACGTGGTCATAGTTCATCTTGATCTCTAACTTCTTCCGCTACCCATTCCATGTTCCCTTTACCCTCAGCAAGCACTTCAGCTGGCTCTGGTTCTTTGCCTGGTGGGGTGACCCAAACCTTCATTCCTGAAGTTTCAGAGCCATTGGTAGTCTGCCTGGATTGGGTTGTTGCACTTTTCCATTGATTTTAATCATAGGGCATGGTAGTACTAAAAGATGCCCTAGGGGATCTCCTATATTCCAGGAAAACTCTTCTTCACCTGCACAGCTCCACTGTGTAGCTGCAGTCCTATTTCCTCCTGATAGTCAGGGTCAATCACCCCAGCCAGTAAAGTAATCCTCTTCTTGGCTTGTTGACCTAGGGGCATGAGCAGCCCAAAATGACCAGGTGGCAGCTTTAGACTCCAGTTCAATGGAATCATTGTTGTTTCTCCTGGTGGAAGCACTCCCCCTTCTGGAACTAAAACCTGTAGACCAGCAGAGCTCAACACTGCAGAGACAAGAAACAAAAATTTTCCTAGTGGATCACTAGGGGTAATAGTGAGTGGTGCCACTCTCATTTCCACCTCTTGGTTCCTGGACTCATGGATCCTGGTTATGGGAGAAATAGCACCATACAGTGGTCGCTAATTCAGAGCATACACAGCTTCCTGGAGAACATTACCCCAACTTTGCAAGGTATTGCCACCTAATTGGCACCATAATTGAGTTTCAAAAGGCCATTCCACCATTCTATCAATCAAGCTGATTCTAAATGATTGGGAACATGGTAAGACCAGAGAATTCCATGAGCATGTGCCCATTCCAGCACTTCATTTGCTGTGAAGTGTGTTCCTTGATCAGAAGCAATGCTGTGTGGAATACCATGACGATGAATAAAGAATTCTGTAAGCCCATGAATGGTAGTTTTGGCAGAAGCATTGCATGCAGGGAAAGGAAACCCATATCCAGACTATGTATCTATTGCAATTAGAACAAATCGCTACCTCTTCCATGAAGGGAGTGGTCCAATGTAATCAACCTGCCACCGTGTAGGCAGCTGGTCACCTCAGGGAATGGTACCATATCAAAGGCTAAGTGTGGGTCTCTGCTGCTGGCAGTTTAGGCACTCAGCAGTGGCTGTAGCCAGGTCAGCTTGGTGAGTGGAAGTTCATGTTGCTGAGCCCAGGTATAACCTCCATCCCTATCACCACCACTTTGTTCATGAGTCCATTGGGCAATGACAGGAATTACTGAGGAAAGAGACTGACTGGTATCCACAGAACGGGTCATCTTATCCACTTGATTATTAAAACCTTCCTCTGCTAAAGTCAACCTCTGGTGTGCATTCACATGGGACACAAATATCTTCATGGCTTTAGCCCACTTAGAAAGGTCTATCCACATAACTCTTCCCCAGAGGTATGTCACCAATTTTCCAATTATGGTCTTTCCAAGTCCCTGACCATCCAGCCAAACCATTAGCAACAGCCCATGAGTTAGTATACAAATGCACCTCTGGCTAGTTCTCCTTCCAAGCAAAATGAACAACCAGGTGCACTGCTTGAAGTTCTGCCCACTGGGAGGATTTCCCCTCACCACTGTCCTTCAAGGACTCCCCAGAAAGGGGTTGTAGTGCTGCAGCTGTCCACTTTTGGGTGGTACCTGCATATCGTGCTGAACCATCTGTAAATCAGGCCCGTGTTTTCTCTTCCTCAGTCAATTCAGGGTAAGGAACTCCCCAAGAGGCCATAGCTCTGGTCTGGGAAAGAGAATGTAATGTGGCAGGAGTGGAGACCATGGGCATTTGGGTCACTTCCTCATGTAACTTATTTGTGCCTTCAGGACCTGCTCTGGCCCTATCTCGTATATACCATTTCCGTTTTATGATGGCGTGCTGCTGTGCATGCCCAACATTATGGCTTGGTGGGTCAGACAACACCCAGCTCATGACAGGCAACTCAGGTCTCATGGTAACATGGTGGTCCATGGTTAAGCGTTTAGTCTCTACCAAGGCCCAGTAGCAGGCTAAAAGCTGTTTCTCAAAAGGAGAATAGTTATCTGCAGCAGATGGTAAGGATTTGCTCCCAAATCCTAAGGGTCTGCATTGCGATTCTCCTATAGGGGCCTGCCAATGGCTCCATAAAGTGTCTCTATTTGCCACTGACACTTCCAGCACCATTGGATCCACAGGATCATATGGTCTAAGTAGCAGAGCAGCTTGTACTGCAGCCTGGACCTGTTGTAGAGCTTCCTCTTGTTCAGACCCCACTCAAAATTAGCAGCTTTTCTGGTCACTTGATAAATTGGCCAGAGTAGCACACCCAAATGAGGAATATATTGTTGCCAAAATCCAAAGAGACCAACTAGGCATTGTGCCTTTTTTTTGGTCATAGGAGGGGCCAAATGCAGCAACTTATCCTTCACCTTAGAAGGGATATCTTGACATGCCCCATACCACTGGACACCTAGAAATTTTACTAAGGTGGTAGGCCCCTGTATTTTTCTTGGATTTATCTTCCATCCTCTGACATGCAAATGCCTTGCCAATAAGTCTAGAGTAGTTGCTACTTCTTGCTCAAAAGGTCAAATCAACATGATATCAATGTAATGGACCAGTGTGATGTCTTGTGGGAGGGAGAAACAATCAAGGTCCCTGCAGACAAGACTATGACATAGGGCTGGAGAGTGCAGGATAGTGAAAGTATATCGCTGACCTTGCCAGCTGAAAGCAAACTGTTTCTGGTGGTCCCTATTGAGAATAAAGCATTTGCCAGATCAACAGCTGCATACTAGGTACCAGGGGACGTACTGATTTGCTCAAGCAATGATACCACATCTGGAACAGCAGCTGCAATTGGAGTTACCACCTGGTTGAATTTATGATAATCCACTGTCATTCTCCAAGACCCACCTGTTTTCTGCACCGGCCAAACAGGAGAGTTGAATGGGGATGTTGTGAGAATCACCACCTCTGCATCCTTCAAGTCCTTAACAGTGGGAGTAATCTCTGCAATCCCTCTAGGAATCCGGTATTGCTTCTGATTTACTATTTTGCTAGGTAGGGTCAGTTCTAGTGGCTTCCACTTAGCCCTTCCTACCATAATAGCCCTCACTCCATGAGTGAGAGAGCCAACTGGGGATTCTACCAGTTTCTAAGTATGTCTATTCCAATTATACATTTTGGAACTGGGGAAATAACTACAGAATGGGTCTGGAGGCCCACTGGACCCACTGTGAGACAGACCTGAGCTAAAACTCTATCGATCACCTGACCTCCATAAGCCCTCACTCTGACTGGTGGACCAGAGTGACATTTCGGGTCCCCTGGAAATAATGTCACTTCTGAACCAGTGTATAATAATCCCTGAAATATCTGATCATTTCCTTTTCTCCAATGCACAGTTACCCTGGTAAAAGGCCGTTGGTCTCCTTGGGGAAGGCTTGGAGGAAGATTAACAGTATAAATTTGTGGCAGAGTAACAGGGTCCTTCCCCAAAGGGACCTGGCCTCCCCCTCATTCATGGCTCTGGGTCTCTAAACTGTCTCAAGTCTGGAAATTGATTAAGGGGCCATGAGTCTGTGTTTTTGTAATTTAAATTAGACTTCTGTTCACTTGACCTAGAACTCTTTTGTTTATACAGCTCAAACAAGAATTTAGTAGACTACCCATCTATTGTACTTTAAGGTACCCCATGATCTACTAGCCAATGCCACAAATCTCTGTGAGTCAGACATTTGATTCCTGCTTTGTGTCTGCTGTCTTTTATGATAGCCACCTCCACCTTGTCTTTGGTGATTAAGTGCTGCCACCTGGCTTCTGCCAACTCGGGATCCAGGCATCCCCATTGTGTTTAAGCATACCAGTTCAGTGACAGCAGTTCTCACAGTAATATCTGACCGACAGAGAAGTGTAACTATAGAGCTCTTCAGGGATGATGGTGCTAGTCTCACAAATTTATTTTTCATAGTTCTGGTAAAAGATGCATACTCCGGACATTCCTGGGGTATAAGAGCAGAAAGTCTGCTCATGATAAATCCACTCTAACATTCCAATTTCTCTAAGCCTCTGGATCTCCTCATCTACATTATACCAGGGCAGTTTTGGCATTCAACCTCAGGTAATCCTGGTCACCTTTTGATCCATATTTCAGCCAACCATCAAAACAAATTCTTAATGCCTTTTCTAACCCCTCAAACTCTTAACATTGAATACAGAATCTGTTAGTGGGCCCATACAAATAAATTCAGCCTGATCCAGCTTTATATTTCTCCCACCATTATCCCACACCCTTAAAATCCATTGCCACACATATTCTCCTGATTTGTCTATATAAATTGTAAGACTCACACTGTTCTTTTGGAGTATAACGTACCTCCTCATGGGTGATACTTTGTACCTCACTTTTAGGGGCCTTTTGGGACTTTAGTTATAGGTCTGGAAGAAATGAGGGGTGGTGGGGGTGGGTCATGAAAGGAATTAGAAGTATCTTCCAAGCCATTTGCTTCAGGGCATTCATTTGCAGTTTCATCTGGTGAAACAGGATTAATCACTCTAAGGCTAATCCGTTCAGGTGGAGGTTGGGTGGCCAACTCCTCAGGGCAGGTTGGAGGTGGGGTGGCTATGTCCTCAGGGCAGACTATAACAGAGTTATCTAGAGAAGACTCAGCATGACCTAGGGTTTCAACCTCTCCACCAACATCACTTTCAATCCATATGTCAGCATCCCATTTTTCAGGGTTCATTCTTTTCCAATCAACACCCTCACGGCAGACACCTTGCAAGATTCAGATTCCAGTTTATGTTGTAAAGTTGCTCCTCTAACAATAAGATTCTGAGTCTGATTTTCAGAGATCTCAAGTCTACATCTACACGAAATAAGGTTTTCCTTCAGGTAGAAACGTTCACATTTGTCAGACGGCACATAAACTTCTCATTTGAAGCCTTAAGAAAATCCCTTTCACTCATTAATTTATGCAGTGTATCTAACAACAACCAGCCAACATCTCCATACCTCCTATTTCCACAAAACTCCGTAAAGGTGTCAAAAACATTATCCCCCAGAGCCTGGCTTCATATGAGTGAAGCATTACAAGAATCGAATGGTGATATTTTGACTATCTCTTTTGCCAACTCACCCCAATGGACTGGCAGTATCATTTTTTTTTTTTTCAATCTTTTTTTTTTTAAACTTTTTATTAA
>PVIY010056141.1:0-13436 GCA_004026745.1 Myrmecophaga tridactyla | reverse complement strand
TCTAGCCTCCTATATTCTGGAGCAGCTAGAAGGAAAAATATGAGAGGATCGTATGGTAGTCAATGACAAACTCTGGGACCTTTCCTATAACCACTTGTTGAAGTGTGCTTTGAAAACTATTGCTTTTTTATTCCTTTGCTTTGTATATATGTTATACTATATGTTACATATACATATACATATAGTATATAACATACTATATATGTTATACTATACTATAAAAAGTTAAAAAAATTCACTTAAAAATAGATGGAGCCTCAAATTGTGGAACTGTAACCCATACCAAACTTTGAAATATGTTCTATAACTACTTGTTAAAATGAACTTTAAAATCTATTGCTTTTTTATATTGATTACATTTCACATTACAAAAATGTTAAAACAAACAAAAAATCTGGAAAAACCAAACAATTGAAAATATTTAAACACCATCAAAAAAGATGGCCTTACAATTTTATCAAATATAAGAAATTACTTCTATGTTAAAATACAAAAATGAGTAGCTTATATGGAAAAGGGTTATTTCAGTATTCTTCCTCTATGTCAGTTAAATTAAGGTGTTTGAAAAATATCATGTCACTCTACAAAGTAATATATAATCAAGTACATTCTGAAATTATCACAAGAGCCTCCATACTACTTGTGTCAGTTCGAAAATATTATGTACCCCAAAAAGCAATGTTTTAATCCTGATTCAATCCTGTGGAGGCAACTGTTTCTTTTAATCCTGATTCAATACTATAGTTTGGAAACCTTTGATTAGATTATCTGCAAGGAGATGTGGTGCGCCCAATTGTGGGTGTGATCTTCAATCAGATGGAGGTGAAACTCCACCCACTCCAGGTGGGTCTTGATTAGCTTACTCAAATCCTTTAAAAGAGGAAACATTTTGGAGAAATTCGAAAAACAACGGGAGCAACAGAAATGACAGAGCCAACAGAAACTTCAGAGCAGAGCTGACACAGATGCCAACATGGGTAGAACAGAGACATGGGATATTTAGGGATGTGTGCAGCCCAGCATATGTCGCCATGAGAAGTTAAGCAAGCCAGAATCTGGAGAGGGCCAGGGGAAGCCAAGAGACAAAAGCCAGCCCCAGAAAAGCAAAGTGAGGAACCGCATAGGAACAGAGGCTGAAAGCAATGGAGCCCAGAATCAGGGGACCAGCAGATGCCAGCCATGTGACTACCCTCCTGACAATGGTGTTCCTGACCCATCAGCCTTTCCTGAGTGAAGGTAACCTTTTTATTGGTGCCTTAATTTGGACACTCTGACTTCCTCAACTGTAATCGTGTAATTTATTAAATTCCCTTTATAAAAGCTGTTCTATTACTGGTATTCTACATTCCAGCAGCTTACAAACTAGAACACCACTCTTCTTGCTTCCATCCTTGCCCAAAGCCCACAGTCTGTTCTTAACATAGTAGTCAGATGATTCTTTTACAATTTAACAAAATTAAATTTTAACTATTTTAAATTGAAAATTTCAAATATCACTGCTTTCGAAATCCTACAGTGGCTTCTCACCTCAGTAAGAGCCAAGTCCTTAAAATGGTTTACAAAGCAACTTAAAATCTGACCTTTACCCCCCATCCTTCCAACCATACCTCCTAGTCCTCTCTTCTGCCAACCACAGCAATCCTGGAATACACTAGGCATGTCTTGCCCTGAGGGTTTGCATACACTGGCCCCTTTGCCTGCTATGGTCTTTCACTACCAATGTGAACGGCTTGCTTCTTCATCTTCGTCCTTGCTCAAATGTCTCCATATCTCTTAACCGTCCTACTTAAAACACGAATTATGCCCATCATCCCCAGCTTTATTTTCCTCCATAATACTGAATACCATCTAAAATATTGTATTTTTTATTTGTTTATTGTCTGCTTTACCCCAGCATGCAAGTTCCATAAGTTTTTGTCTCACTTGTTCGGTGCTGTATACCCAGGACACGGAACCACGCCTGGCACACAGAAGGGACAAATATTGGATGAAAGAATAGAGTGTTGCTTCCAAAAGCAAATCAAAGGATAGGCTTATTCAAGGACTACCAAAATTACAAGACCTGGATCCATTAAATATTCAGTTTCTCAGAAAATAAGATATACCAAAATTTTCAGATTTTGTAGTTGCAACATTCCAGTCTAATCCATTTTACCGGCTCTGGGAAGACATTTAAGGAGGTGCAACCGTCACTGTAAGTAACGTATTTGGAGCTGTTTAGCTGCTTTAAACCTTTTTCAACTTTCACTATAACACCAACATCCTGCTCTGTGGAGCATGTTTTAAGGCTGCTGCTTCATCCACCAGCCTCTTTGTTTTCACAACGATTCTCTCAGACTGACGCAGGCAAAACAGAGAAAGAAGGAAAGAACGAGAGTCAGAGATGAAGTGTCCGGGTCAAGCACACACACGCACAGGCAGAGCAGTGCTCTTTCCATTATGCCCGTATTTACCCCTATGGCCCCGACAGAAGTAATCTAAGGTCCGGACCTCGAGGACTCTGGTTCCAATAATGAAAGATTGACAGACAGATGTAAGGAACACGACACACACACACACAAACACACACACAAATCTGGTGGCCTCCTGTATGGGTTAAATGGCTAAATGTGATCCCCCCCGCCACCAGTAAGTCCTTGGAAAAGGTGGCGCATCCTTAAGTTTCCTCCCAGGCACTCTAGAAAATGGAATTTTAGACATTGGGAGAGGGGCTCCCAAAAAGCTGTCCAAAGTTCTTCAGCCGGTCTCGTAACAGGGGCCAGGGGATGCCGGGATGCAGAGGCCTCAACCCAAGCTCAACCCTCGGCCAACCGCTTGGTGGAGCAGCTGAGCCGCAGCAGCCGAACCGCACGCCTCTCCCGAGGCCTGACGCGCGGTAGTGCGGGCACCGCCCCCTCTCAGCGCTCCCGGGGCGCGCGGCGGCAGAGGCGTCACGTGACCCCGGTGTTGCTCCCCACCCCCCCCTCGCACCGCTACGAGGAGGCCGCGGCGGGCGCAGGCTTGACAGACGCAGGACGGCGGTTACCGGGTAGAGGTAAAGCACTGCTCCCACCAACGCCAGCAAGAAGGTTACGGCGAAGATGGCGAAGTCCAACATGGTTCTTGCGCTCAGGAAGCCACGTCTCCCAGCCTCCACTCGGGAAGAGGCGCCTCAGTCTAACACGCCCTAAGGAAGGAGCGTGTGGGCGGAGGAACCCCGTGCGACCTGCGGAAGAGTCGGCCGCTGGGGGCGTGGCCAAGGCCTGCAGTCGCCGCCCAGGGGGAGAGCAATGGAGCGCCGAGGAGCGGGAGCCTTAGACTTCTAAAAACTGGAGGACTTTCTGCTCTCCTGCGATCAGCACTTTTTCCAGTGGGATTTAAGGTTGCAGCATCAAAACCAGTAGTTCTCAGAGTGTGGCCCCGGTAGGCCAGAAGCCCCCGCATCACTGAGGAATTTGTTAGAAATGCAAATTCTCTACCTTAATCCATAACCGCTGACTCATACACTCTTGTGATGAGGTCCAGCAACCTGTGTTTTAAACAAGCCCTCCAGGGGATTCTGTTGCACACTCAAAATTTGAGGTAGAACCACTGAACAGTGTTCGGGTATCTAAGCACCGTTAGATGATCCTTGTTCCTCACATATTCAAGTTTGAAGCGCTAGTAAATGTGGTTGCCTAAAGCAAAGGCGGGAAACAGTTCCTATTGGATAAAAAAAAAAATTCTTTGCTCTGCTAGCTTTGACTTGCGTTAAATTGCGGGAACTTTCTAAGTTTTGAGTTCCTTTTATGTAAAACAGTGAAAAGAATACCACTCACAGTTACCTGTAGGATAAATTAGTTAATTTATAAAAAGCACGTAACAGGGCGGACAACTGTGGCTCCATGGAAGAGTTCTCACCTGCCATGCCGTAGACCCGGGTTGGTTTCCCGAGGCCTGCCCATGCAAAAAAAAAAAAAAAAAAGCACGTAACTGCTCCTCGTAAAACTGGCACCTACTTCTGCATTTAGCATTACTTGTTCTGAGCATAATTATCCTAGAATCCCTTTTCTAATATTTCACGGTTCAAAAATTTTGACATGAATAATGTAAACCAAGGCACGCTATTACCTGTGCTCCATTTAGTAAAAGTCCAACTATTTTTAGATTTTATAACTTGAACAATATAAAATATCAAGAAAGGCAAGAGAGATCGTTCCAGATTGCAATGCAATGGTAAAGGACTATTACCTAAGCATGAAACATCACTCATTGAAAATGCCAAGACTTTTGGCATCTATTGTGAATCAGAAAACAGTGAGCTGATCTTATTATTTGGAGGAAGTTGTACATTTACTTTTAGCTCTCTGCATATGAGTATATTTTTCAAAATCCCGTCTTTCAAAAGTTAATTTCCCATCGATGTAACAAACCACTTTTTAAACAGTAAATATAAGATTTTTTTAATGCATAACGTAGCTACATTATGCTAGACACCATTCCTCCAGGATATCTGAACTCCCCTAGTCCCAAAGTAGACATATAGCCTGATATTTTCGGATCTGTGAAAAAAGAGAGGAAGAGTTCCAAAACCAGAGAGTTAGCCATTTCAAACAGCACCTTTGAAGACCTGTGTGTGTGTGTGAATGAGTTTGGAAATATACTTATTTGTATACACACATTCATGTACCCACATACCCACAGGTTACAGTTGATTTAATTATGAATAGGAACATAAGTAAAACTTTTGAAAAGTGCTCCCATGTGAAACTGTAATTTACTCTTACATGCAAAGCAAAATTAAGATAAATCCTACCTCTCGTTAAATATAATTTTTAACAGTCCTAAAGTTAAAACCTACTTTTAACTAGTTTTGTAACTTATTTTGAAATTAACATGTGTTCTAGTTTGCTAGCTGCTGGATAATGCAACACACTAGAGACAGCTTGGCCTTCAATAAGAGAGGATTTAGTTAGTTGACCTGTAGTTCTTCAGAGGAAAGGCAACTAACTTTTAACTACCACAACATGCATTGATTTTGTCTTGAGTTATTATTTGCTAAAATTAAGAGCCCTCTACCAACCTGTAAATCTTTTCTACACAATATCACTTAAGCTTGTGTTTGTATTATTAATTATTTACAGCTTAGATATTATCTAGATTTTGTTTATAATAATGCCATCAATGTGCATGCTTTTTTTTTTGTTTGTTTAGAAATATAAGAATGTTAAAAAACAAATAAAATCTTTCACTGTCAAAAAAATAAAAAAGAGGGAGGGAGAGAAAAAGATTCCACATATTGGATCAGAGCAGAGTGTTTCAGAGGTTGAGTCTCTGCATAACATTTAAAACACTACAACTAGGTGCTCTTTGTGTGGGTCTTAATCAGTGTTCTTCAAATTTTCACTCAAATATTCCCTACAAGGATTTTGAAAAACCATATACATCTTCATGCATTTTTGCATTGACGTCTAAGATTTTTATCTTGACTTTAAAGGATTAAATTGCTCACATATTGTAAATATTTATAATTTAAAATAGAATTGTTACATCACTCTATTAAATGTATAAAAAGGAATTTTTCACTCAGTCATCAAAAATCTTCCTACAAAGAAAAACCCAGGGCAGGATGGCTTCACAGGGGAATTTTATGAAACATTCTAAAAAGAACTAACACCAATCCTGCTCAAATTTTTCCAAAAAAATTGAGGAAAAAGGAACACTACCTAACTCATTTTGTGAAGCTAACATCATTTTGATACCAAAACCAGGTAAAGATGCTATAAGAAATAAAACCACAGACCAATCTCCCTAATGAACACAGGTGCAAAAATTCTCAACAGAATACTAGCAAATCAAATCCAACAGCACATTAAAAGAATTATATACCATGACCAAGTGGGATTTATACCACAAATACAAGGATGGTTCAACACAAGAAAATCAGCCCTATTCCCATGGTTTCCTGGGGCAGAGCTGAAAACAGAGAATGTCTGCTGCTTTCTTTAATAGACTGCTTTAAAAAAATAAAAGAAAAAAAATCCTGTTTTATAGCTGGTCCCCAGCGCCCTGAGTTTGCCCCTTCAAGAGCTGAATTTGGTACCCTATTCTATGTGCCCTTTTTCTTGGGGCACAGTCCTTTTTCACTGTTTTGAGCTCAGCCAACTATAGAAGCCTTTGTTTTCTATTATTTTTAATTTTTTTTTCATCAGCCCTTCCTACTCCCTGCTGAGAGCAGGGCTGATAGGGGGTTATTTTTTGTTTGTATGGTAGATTTATCTGTGCTTGGAAGTGATATTCAGAGTTCAAATTTGTTCATCAAATCTACAATTGGAGCATGATTGAGCTCTTCTTCCCTTGCTCCTAGTACTGAGGGCTTCTGTTTCCCACTGTGGAGAGACTCTAAGTCAGTCTGTCATATCTGTGGGGAGAGACACCAGCCTCCACAATGTGGAAGAATTCATTTATAGTTCTGTGCTGTGATTTATCATTCTTGGCACTTCAAATAATTTCTGGTTGGTGTACAATGTGTGTCTGGTCTTGGAAGTCCTCCAAACAGTTGTTCCAGACAGTTCCTGACTACTTACTAGCTGTCTTAGAGAACGAACTAAATCCCACCCTCCATGTGCCGCCATCTTGACCTTCCTCCTCCTCTAAACTATTTTTAATTTGATCTTCAATATCTTTCAAATCTGTAAGATCTTCAAATTTTCTATTTATTCTTTAATTTTTTTCTCCTCTTCTACTATCTTCTTGATATCCTTTATCTCTTTAGACAACTCATTGAAGTTATTTCAGAAATTTGTTTGCATATCTTTGATTTAGTATTCCAAATTCTGTGTCTCCTCTGGCTTTTTAGTTTAATCACTTGGCTTGGCTATATCTTCTTGTTTCTTTTTTGTTTGTTTGTTTTTTTCTTACTAGAAAATTTCTTTAATAAATAAAATTATTTTTCAGGATAGAAGAGAAAATCAAAAGATAGACATTTAAATCTTCTTGTTTCTTCATGTGCTTTGTGATTTCTTGGCATTTGGTAATTTGATAAGGTTATTTTGAACGTTGATTTCCCTTACTCATCTAGGATTTTGTAGTTGCTTGGTTTTGTGTTGAAGATCTCCTGTGGCACTTGGTTTGTCAGTAATTCTGAGCCAAACTAAGGCTGGGGCCTAATGCAGGGGTTGCAAATGTTTTCAGAAATCTGTTAGAGGATGAGAAGAAGAGCAACATGCCAGACTGTACTTTCCCAGTCTTCCCAACTGATGGCACTTGGGTCACCTCTTCCTCATAACCTCTCCTCAATTGTGGCAGCCAACTGAGCTGGGACCAAACCAAGCAGCAATCTAGTTAAGGCAGCAGGACTCCAAGTGTGCTGGAAGCTGCTGCTCTGGAGGTCAGGAGTGGGCACTGTGTAACTCAGGGGAGATCCTGCCATGGGTACAATGGGTTCGGTGATTGTCAGACTCCTGAGTGGAAAGACTCTGTGCTCTGTGTCTGAGTGGTTCAATTTCTCCAGCAGCAGCCAGTGCAGGAGTATACTGCTTTTGCCTGCTAGTGCACCCCTGGACATGGGGCTGGGAGGTGTGGGAGGGAATGGGGAAAGGGTGCCTGGTGTAATGCAGCTCCCTTCCTTATCCTTGCCTCTCCACTGCTATATGCAGTAGTGTTCTGAGCCTCCATGGGGAAGGATTGAAGCAGCAGGACCGAGAGTGTCTCTCTCACTGGCCAATAGTCAGATCAGCACTGTTCTGCTTCCCCCTCTCCTCCCAAGGGGAGGGCTTCCCACTCTCCCCCCAAACCATTCACCTGCAACAGACAGCTTCAGGGATGGGGGTAGACACTAGGTACCACAGTAGGGTCTCTGCATGTGGATAAAATAATTCTGCTGGCTTCGGGGTTCCTGCACAGGAACTGTAGACTGTGGTACTGAGGTTGACTTTCACAGCTGGCAGCTGGAGTAGAGGTGTGCTGCTCCTCAGCTGCCTGATCTGGCCAGTGTGCAGCTGTGGGCCTCAGCAGTGGTCAGGATTAAGCACACTCACCCTAACTTCCTAGTTGTACTTTCTCTATTTTTCCATCCAGGTCTTCCCTATGTAATGCAGAAGTCCTTCTCTAGTCACCTGAACCCTGGAACTGCTGTACTGGTTGTTTTTGCTTTTTCTCCAGTTGTTCCATAGTGGAAGAGTCTGCATTTGTTTTTATTGTTAATCTGTATGATTTTTTGGAGGGCATAGATTTGGATTTATGTAATTTTTATTATCCTAGCCTCCCTATAAGTCCAGTTTCATCAACTTTTGGTCTGTTTTACCATTCATCCATTAACTTTCCAGCTTCCAAAAGTGTGTTGCTTATCTTCTCTTTCATTTTCTTTGCCCTTGTACGTTTATGCCATTTTTTTTAGCATATGATCATTCCATTCTTGATATATAATCAGTAACTCACAATATCATCACATAGTTGCATATTCATCATCATGATAATTTCTTAGAGCATTTGCTCTAAGAAATTCAGAAAAAGAAATAAAAAGAAAACAGAAAAAAATTCATACATACCATACCCCTTACCCCTCCCTTTCATTGATCACTAGCATTCCAAGCTACTAAATTTATTTTAACATTTTCCCCCTATTATTTATTTATTTTTAATTGATATGTTTTACTCATCTGTTGATAAGGTAGATAAAAGAGGCATCAGACACAAGGTTTTCACAGTCATACAGTCACATTGTGAAAGCTATATCATTATACAATCATCTTCAAGAAACAGGTCTACTGGAACACAGCTCTACATTTTCAGGCAGTTCCCTCCAGCCTCTCCATTACACCTTAACTAAAAAGGTGGTATCTATATAATGCGTAAGAATGACCTCCAGGATAACCTCTCAATTCTGTTTGGAATCTCTCAGCCATTGACACTTTATTTTGTCTCATTTCACTCTTCCCCCTTTTGGTCGAGAAGGTTTTCTCAATCCCTTGATGCTGAGTCCAAGCTTATTCTAGAATTTCTGTCACCAGGAAGGTCCACACCTCTGGGAGTCATATCCCACATAGACAGGGGCAGGGCAGTGAGTTTGCTTGTAGTGTTGGCTGAGAGAGAGAGAGAAGCCACATCTGAGCAACAAAAGAGGTTCTCTTGGGGGTGACTCTTAGGCCTAATTTTAAGTAGGCTTAGCCTATCCTTTGCGGGGTTGAGTTTCATATGAACAAACCCCAAGATTGGGGGCTTAGCTACTGCTTTGGTTGTCCCCACTGCTTATGAGAATATCAAGAATTCTCCACTTGGGGAAGTTGAATTTTTGCCCTTTCTCACCATTCCCCCAAGGGAACTTGGCAAGTACATTTTTTATTCAATGTTCAAATTACTCTGGGACTTATTGGGACATCACTCTGAACAAACTTACAAAATCTCATGCCCTACTCAAGGTTCCGTGTACTATGTTGTTCATTTAAGCTGTTCACATAAGTTATATTAGGAAATGCACTAGTCAAAATACAGATTTTTGTACCAAGTAAACATTTTTTGCTTTATCTCACACATAAGTTAAAGTTTTAAAATATTAATTACTATCTCTTTAAAAAAAAAAAAACAAACCTTCACTGAAGTTCTGGGAGAACATTAGGATGAAACAAAATTAAATTCAGTACAAATATTGAATGTGTTATCCTTACCCTAAAATGTATAATCTTTAAAAAAAAATCTGAGCATTAGAATCAACTATGGCAATTAAGTGGTAAGAACTTCTTCTAGTTGTTCACTAATTTAATGTAAGCCCCCAAAGTGAAATATTCCCAATCTTTTAAAAGACATAAAATAAATTCTGCTCTATGTATGTTGACGGATCCCGATTTCTTTCTTTCTTTTTTGGGAGGCTGGGTGTGTGTGCGTGTGCATGGTCTTGGAATCGAATCCAGGTCTTCTGCATGAAAGATGAGCATTCTACCACTGATCCACCTGAGTACCTCCAGATTTCCTTTTTTTTTTTTTTTGCATGGGCAGGCACTGGGAACTGAACCCGTCCAGATTTCCTTTTAACAAACACTTTTTCATGCTGGCTAATTTACTGGCTTACTACCTAAAAGCAAAAATGTTTCATAAATGTCACATATCCCCATTTCTAACTTGCAGATAATTTTACTACATGAGATTTGTGAACACTGATGGGAAGTGAAGCTAGTTATACCAATCAGTATGGGAATAATTTTGCTTAGGTTTCAAAAGAGACAGGAACACATACCTGGTATGTACTATTGCATTTTCATGTTCATCACTGTGGTAGACTGAATAATGGCTCTTCAAAGACCATGTCCTAATTCCTGGAACCTGTGATGTTACTTTACAAGGCAAAATGGATTTTGCAGGTATGATTAAGTTAAAGATCCTGAGATAACCTGGATTATCCATATGGGCCCAATGTAATAAAAAAATAGTCCTTATAAGAGGGATGCAGATGAGGCAGAGGTAGAGGAGAAGGTACTGGGATGATGGAAGCAGACTGGAATGATGATGGAGGAAGATGGAGGAAGTGGTCATAAGCCAAGTAATATTGAAAATCACTAATTGCTGAAAAAGTCAAGGAAATGGATTCTCCCTGTAGAGCCTCCAGAAGGAACTGGCCCTACTACACCTTGATCTTAGTCCATCGAAACGGACTTTGAAATTCTAACGTACAGAACTTTGAGAGAGTACATTTGTGCTGTTTTAAACCACTACATTTATGGTGATTTGTTACAGCAACAACAGGAAACTAATACAATCAATAAATACAGTGACGAACCATAGAAGAAGAATTGTCTAATGCTATGATCAATACCATATATCAGTTATATAAGCTATAGTAAAAGTAATTAGATTTAGGTATCATCTATTCACTTCAAAGGTATTTTTCCTTTCTTTAAAAGATTACCCGTTGCAGGAAACTATAGAGATTTTTCTTTTGATTTTTCCTTTTATCAAAGTTAGTTTAAATACTAGGCTCCTTGAATAAGAGATGTCCCTTTATTCTAAAATCTGTGTTGCTTTATGTATATGCACTTGAATGTTAAGTTTTTTTCAATGAGAGAATTCCATATTTGGCATCCAATATTTAAACATACAAAGCAATGATTTGTGTCCCAACAACCAATGATATACCAATAGTCCCGCTTTCATTAAAGTGAAATTAAAACTGTGTATTGCAGTGGTATATTTCTCGCCTTTGACCCATTGACATTATTTCATTTTATACGTAACCAGTATTAACACTGTTATTTTACAGATAAAGTTACTGGGCTCAAATCAGATAGGTTAAGTGTCTTACTTGAAGTTATAGAACTAGTTGCTGGTAGAAACATAACTTGAAGCCAGATCTCTTGTTCCGGGTTCATGCCTTTTCCACTATATTCTGTACTATTACAGATATATGAAACTATTTCAGAATCTTGCCCAACTCTGTTTACATTGTTCAAAATTTTTATTTCCTATTGTTTTAATATATTTTAAAAATAGTAGTAACTTTAGTACAGTAGGTTATGCTGATGGTATATAAGGCAATTGTGAGAAATAAAGAATGAAAGTTGTCTTTGCAGAGTATAAGCACTACAAAATAATATAGCACATTATAAATAATGCATAGTAATGTGCTCAGTAATGTGGCAGGCTCTCAGACCCACAGGATCACAAGCTGGTGCCTATTCGTCATGGAGGCCCCACTCATTGAGCTTGTGGTTATTAGGGCTAGAGGTTTCCAAAGACACCACAGACAGGTGGTGAACTTTGGAAAAAATATAAACTAGAAGGAGGGCTGTGGGCTCAATGGGGGCAATTTGCCCCTACCCTACCTCATTCCCATAATCCCTAGGTCCAGGTGGTGGGGAAGCAGAGTTTACAGATCTCCTGCCTTTCCTTTTGCCCCTGGTTGAGGAATTCAGTCCCTGGAAGGGGCGTCAACCCAGTCGTGATTAAATTAGAAATAGGCTAGGGATGAGGACAAGGGATCTGCCCCATCCACACCCTCACCAGGGAGACCAAAAGTCTTATGCTTCAGTGCATGAATGATTTGAGGGCAGTGAACAAATCTGTATGGCACTTTTGGATACACATGCTTAGACAACCATTATTCCAGAGGGTTTCCTGGAGGGAGGGATTCCCCAGTGTGGGGAAGCAACTTTTGGAAAGTATTGGCAGCATGGAAAGGCACTACCTCTATTCCCCATGTTGATGGCAAGAACCTGTATCATAATAAACATTGGAATGACCAAGCTGATAAGGGATGTATCAAGCTGTTTTTTGTGCCTGATAAGGCTAGAAATACAACTGGGAGAGAGGGAAAGGATGAACCCAACCTGGAGGATGAGGACAATGAGCTTACCTTTAGTGACATCTGGGAGGTAGTTGAAATTTCCATGGCTGCTTTTGCTGCTGGATGGATTCACCACCAGACTGGACATGGAGATTCTGACACCATGAAGTTATGGCTTAGGAACACTGAGCACTTATTTCATTAAAAGAGGCCCAATCTACCATTTACCAATGTGAGAGGTGTCAGTTACAAGCCAGAGCCTGAAAGGGGTGTTTGGAAGCTATTCCCAGAGGGGCTGTACTGGGCCACTTCATGGTAAGTGGGCTACACCAGGCCTCACCTGCCTCTCCATGGTATGTCCTATGCCTTCGTTGCAGGGGACATCTATTTAAGCCATGGCCATACCTTTCTATTTTGTCCTGCTGATGCAGTGCACACATAGGACACCTTGGAAAAGTGACTTTGCCATCCCTTTGGGTAACCAGATGATATCTCCTCTAAGGACCCCACTTTATTGCACAAATTGACAATGGGCCCAGACTCACAGAATTAGATGGACCTTCTATGTCACCTACCACCCAAGACAGCTGCATTGTGGAAAACTTTAACGTGTCTACACCCTAACAACTCTCTTACTGGATGGACTATCTGCCTTACTAGGGTCCTCTGGAAGTTGAACTCAACAGTTTCCAGAAGGGAAACATGGCTTTATCTTTGTCTCTTTGAACTGTTTTACATTTGAAGTCTAATTTGTTGGATATTAGTGTAGCTACTCCTGCTCTTTTCTGATTGTTATTTGCATGAAATATCTTTTCCCAACCTTTCACTTTCAATCTATGTTTATCCTTGGGTCTAAGATGCTTTTCCTGTAGACAGCATATAGATGGGTCCTGTTTTGTAATCCATTCTGCCAGACTACGTTTTTTGATTGGGGAGTTTAATGCATTAACATTTAGTGTTATTACTGTACGGGTAGTACTTTCTTCTACCATTTTGCCTTTTGGATTTTATATGTCATATCTAATTTTTATTCTTTTTATCTTTACTGATAGTCTTCATTTCTACACTCTTCGCCACACCTCTCTCTCTCCTGTCTTTTCGTATCTGCCTCCAGTGCTCCCTTTAGTATTTCTTGCAGAGCTGGTCTCTTGGTCACAAATTCTCTCAGTGATTTTTTGTCTGAAAATGTTTTAATTTCTCCCTC
>PVIY010056140.1:0-13451 GCA_004026745.1 Myrmecophaga tridactyla | reverse complement strand
TATGCCAACATTTTGAAAACTATCACACTAGATGTCACAGAAACTCAGCCCGTCTTTTACCATTTATCATGCTAACTAAGTGATGGGAGGTGAGTCTGCCATTCTAGTCTTAGGGCTATAATAATTTATAATCTCATGTAAGATGGAAGGCATGATTCTTACATGAGGTTATAAATTATTATAGCCCTAAAACTAGAAGGGCAGTCTCTTCTGGGTGTGTCTCTCTAGATTAAGTCAATCAATTCTCTATGAAGGAAGATGGTATATTTATGCTTTTCAGATTTTCAAAGAAGAGTTAAAGAAGCAAGCAACAGCTGAAAGATTTGAAAATGCATCAACAAATGGGTGAATCAAATATATCTGCTATTTATAGCCTCTCTGCCATATCAAGTGTAGATCAATGCTAAAGACGCTGTAAACCTTCAGGTATGTGTGCATTTGAGTGTATGTGTGTGTGTGCACATGTGTGATGGGCTTTGGAAAAATTTACAACCAACACTCCTCTGATGAATGAAGGCATTAGAATAGCAGATGTAGAGTATGGGAGTTAGAAAGTGCAAAACTGAGCCCTGCCTTGGAGCACCGGGAAGTGGAGGCTCTGTAGGGAAAACCACCAAGGTGCCTGAGCTGTGAATGTTTTAGCATACGATAAAGCACTTTGATAGCTGCCTTTAAAACAAAAACAACTGGTAGTGCTTGCAAGTGTTTCCCAAAAGCCCCACTGAAATACCTCCAGCAGTTAACAAAGGGGAAAAGAGTTGTCATTGGTGATGTAAGGAAAGTTGCTAAATGACTTGCAAATGGCAGTAAGTGAGAGTCCTGGGTGCAGGGTAGGGGCAGGGCAGAGAAAAGATCCGGGCCAGGAGAAGCTGATCTTCCTTCCTGGTAAGGAATAATCCAAAAACAACTGCCACATGCTTCTGAGCCTCAAGCTTTGTAACTGCCGTTGAGGACTTTTGTCCTCCCAGCTCTGTTATGCTTCAGTTTTGACCCCTCAATCCACAACTTCAGCTTTCACGAGTAATCTGTTGTACAAGTTAAAGAAAGGGAATTCCCATGCCTGCTCATAAAACGCTTGCCTTACATTTAGAGAAGACTTACTCCAAGACCAGAATAGAGAGAAATTGTAGTTTCTTCCTAATGGTATAGGTCCCTAGGTGTGATGGAGGAAATATAGATAAACAATACACACAGTGTTTCACATATCATTCCTTAGGTAAGAGGTCATCTAGACAGTGGACCTATTAATTTCTCCCTGTTCACCACCCCAAACTGTGCCCTTATGTAAGAGCAGCTTGCTTATAAATTAGTGTTATTGTTTACTTAGGGAATTAGCTAAGAGAATGGATATTATGATCCATCATTACTTCTGCAGGGGAAGTTACTGATTCACTTCTCCAATGTTATGAAGGCTTTAGGGCTTTCCTATCTAGAGAAAAACACATAAATATTTCCAAAGGTGTGTGGTCTATATACCAATGAAATGACCGGTTACCACCTGGGTGACTCTCTCTTAAGTTTTTGATACATTTTAATGAAATCCACTCTGGCAATAGATACTCTAACCATGGTTTCCTTCCAACACATAGATTAGACCAGAAGGGTAGGTAAACGATTTCCTATTTCTCATGAGGGCAAATATTTAAAAGGAAACAAAAACATTTTCTCAGTATGTTTTTGAAATGCACATGTCATTAAAATTCAAGAGACTATAACTTTAATGCTTCATCCTTTAGGTTTGTTTCTAAGCTATTAATTTGCTATCCTGTTGTGGGGGAAACTTGTCAAGTTCAAATTTTTTTTCCCCCATATCTGCAAAATATGCACACATCTGAATTATGACTTTCCTACAGGAACTAACAGCTGTATGTGCAAATCATGCATATAAATCAATTACCAAGTCCTATGTACTATAAATGCGCCCATTAATTAAGCAATGTCAAATGCCATGAACCATGAAGTTCATTACATCTTTAGCATTCAAAACCAAGGATTATTTGAAGAAGAAATGCTAAGTTTACCTAATAGTTAATGAAATTAAGCCGGGTTGTTGCCAACGTTCTTATTTTATGCCTAATTCAGTGTTTAAATGTTTATGAATAAAACACTAACTGCTGAAAGCAGATATGTTGAAATGTAATTACTGGTAAGTTATAACGCTCTCGAGGACTCATTATTCCAGACTTGGGAGTTTTAAGATCACCAGTGTAACACACTCTCCAAAAACACTGAGTTTTTATGGGCTCAAAGCTGGAAACACATAAATGCTGTTGAATTTGTCCTGGCTGAGTGGAAATTTTGATGATCGCGGTGGTATGATTTATGAGTATAACATTTTCCAGTCATTACGTGGTTGCATTTCAGCATCGTGACATGATTTGCATATGTGAATACTCCAGCAAATTAGCTTCTGTTGACTGTTGCATCTGCCTGGATAAAGAAGCCCTTATCTTAAAACCAATGCAGCTGCTGCTACAAAAAAAAAAAAAAAAACTGCTCAGAACAGAAATGTTCAGTCCTGTTTTCCTTTGAAATCTGTAGTGGGTACTTGGCACACATGGCTTCAATTTCAGGGGTAAATACATGCTTGAAATGACGAGGTTTACACATCTGTAGACATTTTAGCATCCCTTAAGTAGATTGCCTCACAAAGAACTCCTGGATGTTTCAGGGAAGCCTGACACCTTTTCCCACACCCTGAAATCTAGGCTTGCAAATCCCATTCTTCAGTCTGCCTCCAAGAAATTACTTATCCTAGCCCTCTACATGTGAATTACTTACTTGAGACCTAAAACACAACTTGTGTTAAAAATGTATATATGTGTGCGTGTTTCTCCATAAGTCTACACACACATGTAATATCTGTGTTCCTATGCTAACGAACTCTCATTAACTCTAAGAACTCTATTTACCTCTAAGAGGTAAATAAAATGTTGCTTTTCAATTATAGACTTGTGGAAATTCATTTTTTATTTCATATGTGCATTTGAATGTTTTCAGTCTTGCATTTCACATATATAATCAAATATTTTTGTAAAGAGACAGCTTTGTTCATCCAGAAGATGCTAATAACATAAGCAATCTTTAGAAATATAGTCTATTCAAAAGCTTTTTTTGTTGGTTTTTCTTCTCTGCCATGTTGCTGGTTATGTTTAGCTGTTTTTAGTCCCCAAATAAGTTAACATTTAATTACTTGCTTGGTTTCATATATTTCTTTAATGTATATTTCCCACGGAGAGGAACTCTGTCTGGACCTTCCTCATTTTTTTTTTCTCCAGATATAGATGTTAAGTAATTTTTTTTCTTCTGTTTTCAGCATTGTTTGCCTTGCTGCAAAGGTGACATAATTCTTAAAGCAGGATTCACATTCATGCTGTATCACTCTAGGATTGTTCCTTTCTTTATATTTCCTATAAATGTCCATAACGATCTAAACACATCAGAAAATTCTTTCTACATGCAAACTGAGTGACCTTAATAGCTTCTTCTAATCTATGTGTGTGATGTAATTCCAAATGCATAAATACAATCTTCTTTTAAAGATTTCCATCATTGTTAATCATGTCCCTTTCAGGATTTACACAGCTAGACAATTACAGTGATTGTTAATCTGAGAATTTTGAAATCTACTCTAAAAATAATTGGGAGACATATCTGATTCATTTCCTCATTAAATCCCTTTATTATTTTTAACTCCAGAATGCCATCAAGATTTTCTCCCAAGATTCCCATCTCTCTTGTGTCACATCTCTTGTTGGTTCCTTCTTATGGAAGAAATTAAAACAAATCACAGTTTCTATAGTTTTTTTTTTAATTGACAGAGCAATCAGCATATAGTAATGGCAATAAAGAATTTATTCAATGCTAGCAGACTTAGAATTCCTAAAGATGTATTGAACTGTATCTGCACATCTTTAGGTGGGATTAGGTAATTAGGAAAGCATATCCTAGATCTTCTCTCTTCCTGCATAATTAATTCTGATTCACACCATCACGAGTTCTATTATTTTCTCCCATTTGGTCTCATCCCAACTTTCTTAGGCTTCATTCTCCTGAATGCTGAGCCAGCGAGAAGTCTGAAATGGAATCCCAGGAAGCAGATGCACAAAACAGGGGCAAGCAACAAGAAAGGATGGAAAAGCCACTACAAGAATGCATTAAAAGGTTGACCACTGCTACAAAGGACTGTTCCCCACTGCCATCAGGACCCGGTGATGAGATTTGAAATGTTTCTCACATTACCTGCATGGGAGGTGAAAGAAGGAAGTATTTGTTCATCATGTCCCAACACCTGTTTTTCAAGGGTGGCTCCCGGACATTAATCCTCTATATTTCCAGAATTTGCTTGCATGAGTGCTCAGCTAGTTGCCACAGAGGTCCCTCACCATGGCACAGAGAAGACCCAAGGAAAGGAGGGAAATAAATGGGGCACTGGTTCAAATGAGGCAATACCCAATAGTACCTGCACAAAATTGGTTGCAACCATGTGGCATGGCCACCTCAGCTTTGACTGGAGCAAGAACTAAGGCTGAGAGAATATGGAAATGGCACCTGAAATCTCTCAGAGGTAGTCTACTTTTTTTCCACTGTGAATATATTCTCCAGTAAGGCCAATAAATCACAGCATCCCTTTAAGGGGGTGGTTTGCTATAATATCTGCAAGGTGTTAATACAAAGAGAGTTAGTAAGAATAGCTATATCCCTGCTGCTAACATTCACCATCTCTCTTTTCCCCTCACTCTAATTGAGTGAATGCCTCAAACAATTCAACCTTCAGAGTCATTCTGCCCTTAAGAACCATAACCTCTTACCTAACAAAACCTAAGGTTTGGGAAATAACTTTCCTTATGTGAGTTAATGGAAGTGATTGTTAGGAGGATTTTCCCCTTTGGTCGCCATTGGATTTTTCCCCCCAAGCATTCCAAAACAGTTCAGAAAATCTAGCCAATGCTACTGTCTTTTAAATTATAATTGCCCTCAAAGACTTTGAATGTCAGAGACAATTAATAATACAATATTTCACCTTCTACCTGTACCTCATCCTAATCTACACAAGTGAAAATCTTAATATTTGGGATGCCAGATATGCCTGGAGTTATCACCACCCATTTGCTACCAGCACAGGAATTATTGACATCTGGTTGGTGAGTCTCTCAGCTCCAAAATCCCATCCTCAACATCTGCTTTTTAGGACTAATCCAGATATATATTCTTTTACCCTGAATTTATCCAAAAGATGAGCCTGAAAATGAAAGTGCAAGTAGTTTAGGGGCAATGGGATCTCAGGGAGGGGGAGTGCAGGGCAATAGGGGTAAAAAATGGAATTAATGAAAACCAGTAGTAGAACACATAATCACGTTGGCCACCATGATCCACTAGAACCTTCTGAAGAGTCTTGTAATGTGTAATAAAGAGCTGTGCACCTAAGATCAGAAACACGTAGGAAGCATTTCACCATGGACTCCCATTCCTCCTTGGTCAAAGTTGGTTTCAAGGGTACTGACTTTACCCACACCCCCAAGTTAGTCATTCATTACCCCAGAGGAGTGTCCTGGGCCCATCTTCAGCCATGGCATTTAAAAATCCCCAGGGCAGGAAGCGAAATGTCCCATCATGGACGTGAAGCAAAGCATTCCTGGTTACACCTGCATGAAGCTGCTCATATCTTGTACAAAACGATTGGCACATTGGTGGTTGGAGTAAGAGATGATGTCAAGATTTTAAATTGATGCATAAGAGGTATCTAATTCATTGCTGCATTCCATCGCATGCCCACACTTGCGCATACAGATGTGCATACCAGTACCTACCTTTTCTCAATGTGCTTTGCTAATGCCGCCTGTTAATCAAACATGTTTATTTTTAACAGTTATTCTCTTCCACTATCATATTATTTTTACCAGCCCTTCATCTTTCAAGTTTTGTTGATATCTTTGGAATGGTATTTAAAACATTGTGTTAAGATTTAAACTTTCCTTTAATTGTCATAATATTGAAATGCTACAAACTTTACCGGAATTAACGCCGGTGAAATGATGATGATGATGATGATGACGATTCTTCTGTCATAGAGGAATAATCTCTAATTCAGAGAAAGGAAGAAACATGTACAAGGTCACACAAGTCCTGAATTCCAGATTCAAGCCCAAGTAATCCGGTCTGCTATTATATCCATATGCAAACTGCATGCAAGTGTTTTGTATTTATAGGGCAAAGTATTATATGTGACTTCTCTATTTTTTGTCCTATGAATACCTTACAATAGTATTCTTTTTAAAATTTATTTTATTAAGCAACCATTGTGCTCCATTAAGTTCAAATTTAAACTTGTATCAGGATACTCTTTCTCCAGCTGTCATACAGTACTCTGCCCCATGCCTGGTGTTCATTATCAAGTGTTCTAAGATTTGGCCCTGGACTACAAAATTTAAATATTTGTGTCATTATCTTTTTAATCAGCCATTATTTTTCCTGTAGATTCTTCCACAATTATGAATTTCAATTGGCAAACAGAGTAAAATATTATTTTTGCCCCATGTCCTTCAGTTTCCTTGAAGGCTTTCAAAAACACTAGAGATAAAGTCCATCCATCTTCAATTATTTTTAACAGGTTCCAGTATAATCACAGAAAGCGCAATGGCTAAAAGTTTTGAAACATTTGGATAGTCTTTCCTTTGTGTGTGTGAGAGTAAAATACTTACATGACTCATTTCTTTCAAAAGTCCCGCTAGCTCATATTTGCCATTCCTTTAAGATAATTTGCTGCTCCTTCTCCAGTATTCTTAGAAATATGGATCTCCAACTTTGCTATAGATGATAATTATTTGGGAAATTTGTTAAAAGGTAGATTCTGAGTCCAACTTTTAGAGTCATTAGATTTGCTTTTCTTATAAGTGTCTCAGGTGATTCTGATGAAAGTTGCTTTCAGAGTGTACATATCTTAGAAACACTATGAATATAATATTATAATCTTCTGTTCACCAATCTTTTGACATTGATTTTTATTTCCTTTCCTTCTTCTAGAATCTTTGTATTTCTAGATTAATTTTTTCTAATCTAAGAATATGCAAATCTTTTTCATGTATAAGAGATACAAAGGTGAATCCGAAGCTTTTTAAGTTTTTCCTTCATATGGACACTGGCTTCTATTTTTAGCATGCATTGGTGACCATTCAGAGTCTTAAAACACATCTAAAAAGTACAGGGAGGGCAGGCCACGGTGGCTCAGCAGGCAGAGTTCTAGCCTGCCATGCCAGAGACACGGGTTCGATTCCTGGTGCCTGCCCATGCAAAAAAAAAAGCACAGGGAACAAGAACAACAAAAATATCAAGAGGAACCATGCAGGAAAGTTGGTTGAAAAAAAATAAAATAGAAGTCATTAGATTTTCTGTCATTCCATATTGGTCAACAGCTCTACATCTTACCTTCTTCCCTGGCCATATTCATTGGAAATTGAGATAGGAGCACTTAAAAGCACCAATTCTTATTACTTCTATATTGCTTTTATATCCAATTGACACCAATCTAACCTTTCCACTAAGTGGTCAAGAACTTTCAACCACTCTTCTAATTAATTCCCCTTGCTTTCAAGCATCCCTTCAAATCTTACATCTTTTACAGGTATATATACCACATATTAACAAGTAACTCTTCATTCTCCAGCCTATATTATGCCTATTCTTTACTCATGGATAAATTTTTTTGTTATGGTAATTTAAAGAGCCAAAGTTTGATGACTGGAAATATCAAGGAGGGATATAATAGATTTACATATGAGATTAAAAGGAACATCTATTTTTTTAGTAGGTGATCAACTAATTTGTTGTCCAAACCAGAATATCATTCAGATTAAAGGGACACAATTAAAAATTACATCATCACCCTAGGCATAAAGAAGGACTGTTCCAAGCAAACCAAAATATATATTCACCTTAGATGTAGAAAAACAGACTTTAAAAAAAAAGAGCAAATGTAGAATTAGATCATAATCCTGTTCAGCCTCTAGTAAGCATTGGTTAAGAAGTTGGACAAAGGCCAGCTTTTCCAAACTATTTTCTTTTCTTTAAGCAACAATGCCAAGGAAAGATAAGCCTGGCAGCATTTCAGAGCCATGTTCCTCTATAGAAAGATACTCAAACACAAGTCAAATCTTCTACCAATAATGAAGATTTGATGATTGCTCATTATCATCTACAAGGGACAAATCTACTATAAATTCTTCAGTGTTAGAGATACATGTCAAAAGATGGAAAGAAAAATGGTATGAAAGTAAGATGCATAAAACCCAAAATTATTATATCTGACATTAAAACCTACAGAATTTAGAAGTTTAAGAACATTTCAAAAATTCATAGCAAACCTCATCTCTCTACCCTGTAACAATTTTACTCTGCATAGTAAATCTATAAATTTCAAATTAGCCTACAATGCCAGAGAATTCTTTTTTTCTAAAAATATTACTGCATCATAAAGATTCTTAAATTCTTTTTCATAAAATTATTTAAAAGGAGAGGGGAATTCCATTTTTAAGAAATTTTATCATCATTTCTTAAAGCTCAATATTCTTGTATAAACTATTTACCACCGCCTTTTCCGAAAATTGTTTCCTCAAATATGCAGTTTTACATAATGTGTATCTATGGGGTGTTCATACAATAGTTTATGTAATTGACAAGTGAATATTAAGGCATAGATTTATTCATGTACCCTTGTAATTTTCACACTTCCATTGACTAGAACACATGTAAATACTAAGATTTTTTTGTATATTAACAAAACACACCACAAAAATTCTGGGCATGTAATGTTTAAAGCACAAGTAATGAAAACTTTTAAAATATAAGTATACCTGACTTTTAATATTCAAATGAGCATTTTCCCTTTTGAAATCATTATCCTGTCAGTCCACGTATTTACACTATCATTGTTTGCTTGATATAATTTGAAACCACCCTTGGAATTGTTTCAACTATGATGGTTATTAAATGCTAGTATGTATGTTTTTATATCAAATGTATATTTATGTGGTGATTAATCTTAATCCTTGCTTCCAGGTGAATGTAATTTTTGCAAATAATCAAAATTAATTTGAAATTAAATAAGGTTAATAGCTTTGAAAATGAAGAATGAGTGCAAAATTAATGACACTTTCTTAAGTGGAAACAGCTGAAAGTTTACTGAACTAAATTGCTTTAATAATTTAGGCACCAAATGTAGTTACTTTTCAAACAATAAATTGCATATTTATGTCACTAACTGGTTGTAGTTTTAGTATTTATTCCTCCAGGTATTCTACGAGGTTGTGAAAAATGCCATTGAATATCTTCAGGTTTAGGTTTTTCCAGGAAGATTGTTGAATAGAGTAGCTCAAGATCAGCTCTGCTCCATGGAATAGTTCAAGAAGGGACAGGAGGGCAACTGAGGTGGCAATTCAGGAGTGTGGTTGACCTGGGAGAGCCTCCTGAATCACACGCGGTAGCCCTAGTTGCAGGGGCCAAGGAACCGAGAGGCAAAAAGCTGGAGCCTGGTGTAGAGGTGTGGATTCTGGCACAGAGGTGTGGAGCCCATGGGAGTGCACACAGGAGCCTGGAACTAGGAAGTAAGCCAGGATGTGTTCCATGAACACGTTACCCTCACCAGTGCAGCCCCGTGACTGGAGATTCACGCCACAACCCATGAAACCGAACCCCGTCACCCAGTCCCATTCCCCATGCTTCAGGTCCCCCCACCCCACTAGCTCCCAGTGCACATACCTGCCCCACACCCCCAACCCAAGTCAGCCCAACCACCTCTCCTGCACACCTCCAGAGCAATAACCCCTCCTCCCTAACCCCCCACAGGCTATTACCAGTGCATAAAGACTGCCAGCACCAACCTCCATACTTAGGCTACCACCACGCCCACTCATAGTATCGCACAGCCTCATCCCGCCCACCCTGAGCTCTGCATATCTGTTAAGGACACTCATAGCCCCATGCATGTGCACATGCCCCCCAATCACATCCTTCCGCTCTGGAAACTTCGGTTTAAGGCAGTCCTAGAACCGCGCATGAGTATCGCCCTCAGTCACACTTTCCAGCTCTGAGAAAGTGACCTGCTCAGCTGGGTCACATCTGCCTCCATCAAATGAAGGTATAACACCGACCTACTGCCACAGCTCTAACCCTGCGCACAAAGGGCTCCATGCACTAGACCAGCACACACCAGGTGTTCTACTTTGCTAGCTGCTGGAATGCAACATACAAAAACAGAATGGCTTTTAAAAGGGGAATTTAATAAGTTGCTAGTTTACAGTTCTAAGGCCGAGAAAACATCCCAATTAAAACAAGTCTATAGAAATGTCCCCTCAAAGGCATCCAGGGAAAGATACCTTGGTTCAAGACCAATGAGGTTCAGGCTTTCTCTCTCAAGTGGAAGGGCACATGGTGAACACAGTCAGAATTTCTCTCTCATCTGGAAAGGCACATGGTGAACACAGTCAGGGTTTCTCTCTCATCTGGAAGAGTATGTGGTGAACATGGTGTCATCTGCTAGCTTCTTCTCCTGGCTTTCTGTTTCATGAAGCTCCCCGGGAGGCATTTTCCTTCTTCATCTTCAAAGGTCACTCACTAGTGGACTCTGGTTCTCATGGCTATGTCGTTCTGCTCTGCTCTCTGCATCTCTCATTCTCCAAAATGTTTCCCCTTTTATAGGACTCCAGTAAACCAATCAAGTCCCACCCAAATGGGTGGAGACACATCTCCCCAATCCAGCTTAACAACCACTCTTGATTGGGTTACATCTCCAGAGAGATGATCTAATTACACATTCAAACATACAGTATTGAATAGGGATTATTCTGCCTTTATGAAATAGAATTTTGATTAAAACATGGCTCTTCTAGGGTGTATGCATCCTTTCAAATCAGCACACCAGGGTGACACCCCCCAGACCAGTGCACCCGCACAGCTACATCCTACCTGACCACTGGGTGCCCATGTCCACAAGCATCAGCTTAACATCCCCAACCTGCACCTATACCTGCTGTGAAATGAATCACCACACTGTTGTGCCCCACCCCATATCCTGTTCCCTGCTGCACATCCATCCTGCAAACACAAGGCCTTAGACTACTGAAAGAAATCAACTCCCAAAATAAATCAATCAAGATATTTACATGTGATGAAAACAATAGAAGATCACTAAGCATATCACAATGCAGATAAATATAGCCCCGCCTAACAACCAAATTAAAACACCAGAGGAGAGACAGAGGTTGGAACAACTCATCACAGATGTTCATACAATTGTACTTAATAAAATAAGTGGATGACTAATGAATAAAGGAGATCAAGAAGACAGGAGAAGAGCACAAAGAAGAATTTGCAAGAATAAATAGAAAAACAGTGGATATCACAGAAATTAAAGACTCTGTTGACCAAATTAAAAACATACTAGAGGCACACAATGTCACATTTGAAGAGACAGAAGAAAGAATAAGTGATATAGAGGACAGGATAACTGACTTCGAAGACTCAAAACAGCAAATGGTAAAAAACATGGAAAACTTTGAATTTGATCTGAGGGAAATGATAGACAAAACAAGTGCACAAATATAAGAATCATTTCTGTTCCAGAAGGAGAAGAGAGCAGTAAAGGGCTAGGAAGAGTAGTTGAGGATATAACAGGGGAAAACTTCCCAACCTTTATAAAGGACATAAATATACAAAGAAACCCAACAAACTCCAAACAGAGTAAATCCAAATATGCCCTCCCTAAGAAACATACTAATCAGTCTGTCAAATGTTGAAGAGAAGCAGAAAATTCTGAAAGTGGCAAGAGAAAAATAATCTACTGCATACAAAGGAAACCACATAAGACTGAGTTCAGACTACTCAACTAGTACCATAGAAGCAAGAAGGCAGTGGTAAGATATATTTTAAGATGCTGGAGAAAGATTTCCAGCCAAGAATTCTGTACCCAGCCAAATTGTCCTTCAAAACTGAGGGAGAGATTAAAGTTTTCACAGACAAACAAGTCCTGAAAGAATTTGTCTACAAGAGACTAGTGTTACAAGAAATGCTAAAAGTTCTGCCAGCTGAAAAAAAAGAAAAAGGAAAAAAAGCAGGAGAAGGAGATCTGATAGAAGGCACAGAATTGAAGAGTTCCATAAATGGTAATCTAAAGGATAAAAAGAGAAAGAGGGAAAAGAATATATAGGTCTGACAAATAAAATAAAAATGAAAAGACGGTGGATTCAAGTATTGCCTTTTCAGTAATAACTTTGAATGTTAACAGACTAAACTTACCAATTAAAAGACACACATTGGCAGAATTGACTAAGGAATATAATCCAGCTATATGCTGCTTACAGGAGACTCATCTTAGATGCAAGGATTCAAACACACTGAAACTGAAAGGATTAAAAAAAGATTTTCTATGCAAGTTGTAATCAAAAGAAAGCAGAAGCAGCTATACTAATATTGGACAAAATAGACTTTAAATGTAAAGCTATCATAAGAGACAAAGAAGGACACTATACACTAATTAAAAGGTCAATTTACCAAGAAGATAAAACAATCATAAATGTTTATGCTCCAATCAAGGAGCTCCAAAGTATATAAGACAGACAATGGCAAAACTAAAGGGAATGATAGATGTTTCAACATTAATAAGAGACTTCAATGTGCCTTGAAGTGCATTGAATATAGACTTCTCTCCTATATAGGTAGAACAACCAGACAGAAGATCAACAAGGAAATGGAGAAGATAAGTAACTTGATAAATGAAATAGACCTAACAGAAATATATAGGTCATTGCACCCCAAAAGACAAAGATATAAATTCTTCTCTAGTGCACATGGAACATTTTCCAGGATAGATCATATGCTGGGACACATAACAGGCCTTTATAAATTTTAAAACATTGAAATTATTCAAAGCACTTTCTCTGATTACAATGGAATGAAGCTGGATCTCAATAACCACCAAAGATGGAGAACATTCACAAATATATGGAGATTAAATAACACACTCTTAAACAAACTAGTGGGTCAAAGAAGAAATTACTAGAGAAATTAGTAGTGGTCTGGAGATGAATGAAAATGAGAATACAACCTATCAGAAATGATGGGATGTGGCAAAGGCTGTGCTGAGAGAGAAATTTATTGTGCTAAATACCTATATTAAAAACAAGAAGGAGCAAAAATCAAGGACTTAACAGCACATCTAGAGGAACTTGTGAAAGAACAGCAAACTAACCCTAAAGCAAATTGTAAAAGGGAAATGACAAAGATTAAAGCAGAGATAAATGAATGGGAGAACAAAAGAACAATAGAAAGAATCGATAAAACCAAAAGTTGGTCCTTTGAGAAAATCAATAAAATTGATGGACCGCTAGAAAGACAGACAAAGAAAAAAAGAGAGAGGATGCAAATAAACAAAATCAGAAATGAGAAGGGGTGCATTACCA
>PVIY010056139.1:0-13432 GCA_004026745.1 Myrmecophaga tridactyla | reverse complement strand
TTCCTAGTTTTCTAAGTGTTTTTATCAAGAAGGGGGTGCTGGATTTTGTTAAATTCCTTTTTACATCACTTGAGATGATCATGCATTTTTCCCTTTTATCTGTCATTATTTCTTTGACTATACCTTCTGCCCCTTTTTTTCTTTTATCTCCTTCTGGACTCCCATAATGCATATATATTGGTGGGGTTGATAGTGTCCCACAGGTCTGTTAGGCTATTTCTGCCTTTTCTAATTCTTTTTTTTTTTTTTCTGCTCCACAGCCTGTCTCATTTTAATTACCTTGTCTTTGAGTTTGCTGATTGTTTCTTCTGCCAGCTCCAATCTGCTCTTGAAATCTTCTCAGGAATTTTTCATTTCAGTTATTGTGGTCTTCAATTCCAGTAGTTCTATTTGGTTCTTTTTAAAAATCTCTATCTCTCTATTGATATTCCTATATTGTTCTATCATATTTTACTTATACCCTTTAGTTCTTTCTCTGTTTTCCTTCATCTCCTTGAGCATACTGAGGATCATTTTTTTTTAAAGTCTTCATTCAGTATGTCCACAATTTGGTGATTTCCTTGATGTTTTCTGGATTTTATCCTCTTCTTTTGGATGGGCCATCATTTCCTATTTGTTTGTCTTGTAATATTTTGTTGCACAGTGTACATTTAATATTTTAAAATGTTAACTCTGGGATTTTGTTCTTGAGCTGTCTGTTTATTGAGTTTATATCCAGCTCATTTTATGACAGATATTTCTTTTAGTGCCAGGAGCTAACAAAACCAAACAAATCAAAACAAAAAAATGCCTTTCATAAGCTCTGCAAATTGGCTTTGCATTGACAGGTGCACTTCTTCAGAGTTCAGCCCTTCTATCAAGAAGATCCTCCTAAGGTGAATGCAAAGTGCAGAGTCCTCCTTTCCTCTATAAGCCTGTGTCTTGTCCTTAGCTTATGCTTGAAATGGCTTAGGAGATCTGTTTATTGGAATTGAATATTCTCTCTATTCTCTGCTTCATGGTGCTCTGTTGTAGGGCTTAAAGCAGATACGCCATTGCCCAGGTTGACATAATTGTTTCTTACATTGCTTTCCCTCTCCTAAACTGCTTTTGGTTGAGGGGAAAATTAGGAAGGGGGATGAGGGACAGGAGAGGGGTATGAGCCCAAGGGGAGTTTCCTAGGTCAGTGTTTCCCAGCTGGAGCAAGGCCAGAGACCCACAGTGGGAGTGCAGGCTGATTCCACACAGAGCTGGGGACAGGGTGGGGGCAGGGTCCAGAAATGGTTGCAGAAGTTTCTCCTATGGCTTTTGGGGCTGCATTTTCTTGATTTGGCAGTTAATGCAGCCTTTTAACTATTTTGTGTAGTTTTGAGAAAGGATGCCGTCCTTAACACTCCTCTGCCACTTTTGCCTAAGGGGTTTTGGAACAATGGCTTCCCTAATAGGTGGACCCACAGTGACCTGAAGTAACTGATCAAAAGCAGTAATCAGTGATCCAGCTGTACACTCCGGATCTTGGAGAATTAGGTCTTTATATGCCGCCCTGCATACTGCACCCGGAGCCAGGGTTGTGAGCCCCACTGAGGCTGGGGAAGGGGGTTGGTAGCTGCTGCGCCGAGGGTAAAATCACCAGTATTTACTGCAACTGATCTCTCCCTCCTGCTCGTCCCTGGATGATGCACAGTGCCTTACTAGATTCTGGAGTTTCAAAATATCTTATTTAGACAGTTCCTGCCAGTTCAATAGTTGTTCTGGTGGAGGGCCTAATTCCTGAAGCTTCTTTCTCTTCCATATTCCTCTTTATACCATTTACATATGACATATATCATTTGGAATTTCAGAATCATACATGGTTTATTTTTATGTTTATGTTTTTTACAAAAATGAGATTGAAATATACTGTTTTATAACATTGAATATATTTTCATATAAACAATTATAAACCTATATCATAATTTTATATAGCTACATAGAATCCTGTAATTTATTAAATCAACATGCTATTGTTGGACTTTTAGGTTGTTTCCATTTTTTTATAATACTGCAACAAATATATTATCACATATATCTTAACAGAGGTGCTAAATGTTTCTTGAAATCCTTTCATAAAAAGTGGTGAAATTAACCATTTTATCACACAATTTAGCACTTAGGGAATCTGTTTTTCTTCACATTCTTTAGTTCTTTAAGATGCTCTTGTATGGCCAGTTTAGAAAATGATGGTTATCAAAATAATACTCTGGTTGCATTATTAGGTAAAGGCAGTTTTAAAAATTTTTAAAGACTATATTTGCATACATTTCAACATAATTTGCCATGCTAGAAAATGTTTCCTATAATTATTATTGGTAGCCCCATAAGGATAATTTTGATCAGTTTGCAGCTCATTCTTTCACTCCAGTAAAACTTGGAATGATCTAAATCTCCTATAGGGAAACCCAATTTAGATGAAGTTATGTGTCTCTAAAGAAACAGCTGGACTGTGGTCCAAATGACTTTAATGAAGCTGACTTGGTATTTAACAATAATCAAATTGGAATCAGTCCCCCAAAGTTCTACCTTGCAAAAAATTCTCAGATGCCTCAGGTGAGTTCTAACACACAATTTCCTTGGATTGGCAAAAGAGAATTCTCTTTACTATGTTTTTGAGTTGATTTATGTGACTTTGAGATATAACCTAGCAGCTATAGTTGGTGCTTAGTTAGCAGTACCTTTCTGGTCACAAGTATCAGAATTCAAGAGAACTTAAGTTAAAAGGAGAAATTTATTATGGGAATACAGAGGCGTCTTGTGAATGGGGTCTTGGGGAAGTTCCAACATAAAGACTGGGAAAACCAGGTAGATGTTCTCACTGTTGGTCATCTCTGCTCTCCTTGCATATCTGTTCCCTCTTCTCTTTCTCTGCACACTGGCTTCTTCTGCTTCTCTGCTATGAGAGAGGCTCATCACAGCACAGCCTTACATTTTACCTGTTCAGCCACCTGAAGAAGGTATGTCAATTGATCTTTCATGCTCTCTTTCCAAATTCCATATTCATAGGAAAAGGCACCCTGACCCAGCCTGGATCATATAACTTTCCTGACCCAACCAACTATGTCTGGGGAGGCTGGAACACATTACACAAAATCGCAGCCAGGGTTCATCTACTGTGAAGGAGAAAGGGCAGTTAGAGTGGTCACCATGAGGTTAGAAAATCCTGTAAAAGTGTCTGCTATGAGTGTGAAGCTTGAAAGAGGGTGAGTACTAGAGATATAGAATTGAAAGCCATCAGATTTTAGGTATTGATTATAAATGTGAGAGTAAATGAGTTCGTGTAGTTAATTTTTAATTGTGTGGAATTAGGAAGAAAAGACAAGGATAGAATCTTGAGAAATGTAACTTGAAGACTGAACAAAGGAAGAGCAACCACCTATCCCCAAATGAACTGGACTTGTCAGTGAAGGGAACTCTAGGGCTGTGTAAAGAGCTGCCCAAAGCGCTTGGACTTCATCTCTAGAATTGATCGAGATCACCTCTTGTTTGCTCCGAAAGTACTTTCTAGATCCTTTATTCACCACCCCCATTTCCACCTGGTTTGGGCTGTATAAAATTTCCATCTTGACTGATGATGACTCAGTTTGGAATTCCTATTCTTACATTCCTCCATACAGGGATGGATCCAGGTCTTGATGGGACCTTGAACTTCCCACAGTTGTGGAGGCCCACTTTAAGAAAATGAGTATGAAATTATAAATACAAAATTGAGTATAAAAATGAACACTTATTTAGAATGGGAAAAAGAAATCACAATAATTACAAATTTTTAAAAGCTGTCAAATACCATAAACATCATAAAATCCAGACGTTAGACAGCATAATTAAAGATAACAAAACTGCCTTAAAAATCTCAAATATACTTTTTTCCCCTTAGTTTTAGGCTTTGTAGTCCTTAATTGCTTCTTTATATGACAGTGATTTTACAATATCATTTTCCATAGAGTGAATAGAAAGCTAATTTAGTCTTTCCTCTAGCATAGTTGATTAACCCCTTTTAAGGTGATAGTTTAGAAAAGTTTCTTTCAGCATCACAATTATCGATAAAGGGGATTTATTAAGTTACAAACTTACAGTTCTAAGGCCTTAAAAATGCCCAAACTAAGGCATCCAGAGAAAGATAACTTGACTCCAAAGAAAAGCCAAATGGCATCTGGGATTACTTTGGCATTTGAGGTCCTTGTTCCCAGTTTATTGCTTTGTGCTTCTGATTCCAATGGCTCCCTCTCTAAGCATCTGTGGACTGTCACTTAGTCTCTCTGGGGCTAACTCTGGGTTCTGGCTTGCTTAGCATCTCATGAGAAGGCACATGGCAATGTCTGCTGGGCTCTTCTCCCAGCTTCTGGTTTCAAACGGCTCTTGCATATCCTGTGGTTCCTTCTGGCATATTCCTCTGCATCTCCAAACATCTGCATCTGAATCTTCTCCATAATGTTTCCCCCTTTAAAGGACTCCAGTTAACTAATTAAGACCAATCTTGAATGGGCGCAGTCACATCTCCATTTAATCAGAAGGTCACACCCATAATTGGGTACATCACATTTCCAGGAAAACATTCTAATCAAAAGTTCACACACACAATTGGGTGTATCACATGTCCATGGAAACAACCTAATCAAAAGGTCCCACCCTACAATATTGGATTAGAATTAAAAGGACATGGCTTTTCAGGAGTACACCATGTAAATGTTTAAGATCGTTGTCAAATCTGGAAAAAAATTCTATCAGCTTTCTTTCATATATGAGTTGGAAGGGTTGGAAGAGTTTTCAATACACTAGCTTCTGGCTCCATATATTTCAAATGTATGGCTCCTCACTAAACACAGGCATCACTGCTGGTTTCTGTAGGATGTATTCATTCTGTAGTACAGCCTCTGACCTGCAGTTTTGTTTGAAGAGGCCTAACACAGGAGATGGGCAAGGAAGGGGTTCAAGAGTTTCATGGGGAGGCTGATATTGAATAGGCCAGTTCTTATCCGTGGTAGAGAGGCAGGTAGGGGTCTGACTTTAGATATTAAATGTGTTGAGGAGGTGGCAGGAAGTTGAGGGACTTTCTAATTTACACCATCAAATTGTACTGTAAGGAAAAGTTGGCTGATGAGAGTATGAAAGGATATGTCAGGGATTGCCAGCTTTAGTAAATAAAAATATAGGTCACGTCAAAAATTGCCTGGGATATACTTACACTCAAAAACTATTCATCGCTTATCTAACATTTAAATTTGACTGGGTGTCTTGTATTTTATCTGGCAACCCTAGGTAGAAGCTGAGTGAGGCCTTGAAGAGAAAAGTGGACTGTACAGTTGTACTGTCTCTATAGTAGTCACTGAAAGAATGAGAGAGCTAACTGAAGATAAGTATAGTGAGAGCCCAATTAAGATTAGAAATCATAAAGTTTGTGTTTGTGGCTATTTTCTCTAATGGAGCCAGGATGCTGAGGTGCAATTGACATTGATACAGGCTGTGATTACAGAAATAAAGTTTAAAATGTATGATCAAAGATGTGATTCAATTAGGTTTCTCTTCTTTTTGTCTTTATTATTTGTGCTTTCAATGAAATCAAGGCAGCAGAAGTTTAAAAAAGAAAGATGTACTGATTGTAGATTGGAATCCAAATCACAGAATATGTTAACATATGAATATTTTATTCTGCACTTCCCAAACATGCTATAATATTTTCACCCGAAGCCATAAACCCCACAACTCACAAGCAAATTGTAAACAAATGATAGAGGCTGAAGTCTTCCTCTCAAAAGAGGCTAAAGAACTAATAATTTAGAAAGAACAGATTTTATTGTAATGTCAATAGTTTTCATGATGCAGATACTTAAACTACTCGTTTTCAACATACCCATATAAAGAAAATGATGAAAAGTTTTTTTTTAAGTAAAGATAATTTGACAGATGGAGTCTTTTTATGGGATCAGTAAAAGTGATAAAATTGAATAAATTACCAAGATTTTATCTTCATTTCTGTAATTCTCCCTAAGGATTTAGAGATGGCAGATTGAATCAACTGGGAAATAAATTTGCAAGTTTATAACATGTCTAAAACAGGAATTAAAGGCAAAAAGTCCCAACCTTTTTTTCAAGAGTAGTTGGTCTTGAGGAAACCTATTCTTATGGAATTACACATTTCCTAGCCTAGTATCAAGGTTCAGCAGATGGACATTCACTACAAGAATTGTGTAAATGTAGGTTCTTTCCATAGTTTATTACCTATTATTACCATGAACATCAAAGACCAAATAAAACTAATTGAGAACTAAAAAAAAAAACTGGAGAAATGAGAAAACAGAATCAAATTTTAAGTCATTTTAGATGTGATCAAATCTAGACTAGGTTTCGAAGAAAATTAAGCTGTGGTATTTTATGATGACCTGCAGCATGTGGTCCTATTGCAGACAGCAGACCTGCCTGCCGGTAAGGAGAAGGTGCAAAGGACACCTGTATAGGTGGTAATGAGATGTTTTACAGACAGACTATATATATTACTTTCAGAAAACCACCAGAAGACCACATGCACTTCCCTGTCCTCCTGAACCCTATCATTACTCCCAAATCCAGCAGCTGTGGCTTAGAACATAAAGTGAAGAGGAAAAGGCAGTGAAATGTCAAGTTTGCATAGAACCGTGGTTGGTTATATTTAGGAATGCCTGTAAGATGGTCGCACCTGTTCCTCTCACTTGATAGGTGACTATCCTGAGACCCAGTGAGGGTAATAAGTTGCTCAAAGCCTCTCACGTACTTAGGAATGAATGACAGAACTGGGGCTGTGTTGGCTAATAGTGAACGAGAAAAAGAGTGCAGTGCAAAGCCTGAAAACGGGACGCTTCCTTGAGGACCTAGCTTAAATCAACTTGCCCTCTCATTCTCTACTGATTTTTGGCATTCTCAAATTCAGGGTTTACATAGGAAATATCTATGTTTTTGTAATTGTTTTCTTCTTTGTTATGTTTGAACTCATTCCATTATAGCAGCTTTATAGCAGTGCTCTTTTTGTGTACCAATTGGTAAGAAAAAAATACATGGCAGGCAAGGAGTAAAATGAATTGGCGGTCACGTGGAATGGATATGTTGACTTTTTATAAAGTAGAAAATCAACTCGTTTCCTGATATATTTTTGGCTGTTCACCCCTTCTCCCCATCTGTAAATGTGTTCCCTTGTTCGTGTATCCAATAAATTTTGTAATGTAAACAGCCAGCAATTCATAAAATGTGGAATTCTTTATGCAAACACATACTGCAATGTGTTTGAAGCAGGAGCACTCCCATGTCTAACTAAATTCGTGGTTACCGAAAAAAATCATTTTAGACTTTGTTCTCCGATTGAGCGTCTTTCCTCTGTGTATAGGATTACAATCCCAATTCAGTGCAGGTGCTGTGTGTGGAAGAGAAATATGTGGCCCCGGGGCAATAGAAATTGGAAAGAAATTGGTACATCCAGACGAAGCACATTGATCTCTTCCTTTGAGGGCTCACTGAGATATTATTTGGGTAAAATATGGACTTAGAACAAAGAAGACATTGACTTGGAAGGTGGGAGAAACCAAGAAAACTGTTGCCACTGCAGTTCTCCTTTCCTTGCCCCTACTAGGAGCAGAGCACAGCTGGCCCAGTTCACCTGGCTAAAAGCACAGCCTACACTCACCTGGAGGTCCCTGGTCTTTCTCTGGGCCACCCGGCCGATATCCTGAGATGACAGGATGTCTTCACTTCTTCTCTGAGGACGTGAAAGGAGCGAAGGCCTTGGAATCAGACTGGGTCTAAATCCATCCCTCACATGCTATGTGTCCTCGGGGAAGTTACTTTTCCAAGCCTTAGTTTCCACAGTGTAAGACTGAGCTGATAATTTTTAACTCGCACAGTTGCTATAAAAATTAAATGAGACAAAATATGTAAAACAGTTCCTGGGCTAGAGTTGTCCCTCAATAGGTATCAACTCCTCTCCTTGCCTCCTCTCCTTAATTCCCTGCTGAACAGCTTCAATTCTGGTTCCGGATTCTGAGAGCAGCCTGCTCTGTCCTCTTTTGTTTGCGTTCTTTTTTGTTTGTTTGTTTCTTCCCACGTCAGTGTCAGATCCTGGCTGGCCTCTCTCCAGTTCGACTATTACGTGACATTGTGTGCCTGAAGTCTTTAAAATGTTCATGTACTAGAAATCTCATGGATGTAATCTTCATTTTCATGCCCCTCTGCCCCCTCTCTAGTGCATTCTGCTTTAGTGATCTCATTCATAATTCATCTACTGGGAAGGCTCCCAAATCAATTTCCTGTCCTGACTCCTCCGGCCAATATTTACCCTCATTGTTCCTAGATCTCAATTGTAAAAAGGAAATGATACTATCTGCAATTAGCTCTTTTGCAGAAATATCCTGTGAAAGCACATTGGCATCATCTGTTTATTGAGTACCTAATGTATTCACATTTCTGCCCCAGAATACAATATAAGAGGGAAAACGAGGTGGTTCCTGCTCTCAGGAACTCTCGGGTCAAAGAGCTTTCCAGTGTCAGATATGTGCATACCATAGTTATAAGCAGGTATCAGTGAAAACAGAAAAATATTTCCACATATCACCTTGACCTTTAATGCTAACATTGGAGCCAAGACAATACCATTGGCAGAACTGTCATGTGGAAGAGGACAGTGGCAAAAAAAGAAAGTATAAGTAACAACAGAATTATGAAGAAAATAGCATGAGAGAGACCATGTGGAAAGAGAAAAGCAAGGGTGTACTTACCCCAGACAATCTCAGAATCTTGGTATGCTTAGAAAAGATAAATGTCAACTAGTCGAACCCTCATCTAATTCTTGAGTTTTCTTTACAGTGTTTCTACCAAGCTGTGCTGAGCTTTTCCTTGAAAAATTCCAGAGGTAGGAAAGTCACTGATTAGAAGTTCCCAGGAGCCCATTTCTCACTGCACAGTGATAATTGTTAGAAAACCCATCTAATAATAGGTAGACTCTAAAGTTGCCTTCCTATAATTTTTTTCCCATTGTTTTGCCTCTTTTGTCTGGTACCACAAAGATAACTCAAACTTTTCCCCCTCACCTTAAAAAATCTTCATGATTTTGACCCTGCCCATCTCTCATAGTTCATTGTGTACTATTTCCTTCTGGTACGCTGTGGTCTCTTTTTGCTCCTCTAACTCAGCGGGTACATTCATACCAAAGAGCCTTCTGACCAGAGCACTTAATTCCAGCTCTTTGCATGTAATTCAGGTCTCAGCTCAAATGTCACCTTTTTAGAGAAGACTTCTCTAACCTGACCTCTATATCTAAAATAGCCCATTTTTGGAAGGCTAAATTTGAGGACATAAAAAAAATTTGTATGGCAAAGCTACTATACGCCAAGTCAGAAGATCAATAATAAACTGGGAAAAATAACTATATCATATTATAGACAAGGGGCTAATTTCCCTAAAATGTAAAGGATTTCTTACAAATCAGTATGGAAAAGATCAATACAATACCTCAATAGAAAAAAATGGGCAAATGATGTGGACGGGTACCAAAAGAAAATAAATGAAAACACATATGATGCTTAAACACATGAAAAAGTTCTCAAATTCACCTATGGCTAAAAAAAAGAAAAAAAAAAAGAAAACTATTATAATATAGTTTTTCACCTATCAGATTTGCAAAGATAAAACAATAGTAATACTGTATGTAAAGGCTATTTCATGTGCAACTTGGCTAGGTTATAGTGTACTGTTGTTTGGTCAAACACCGGCCTGCTTGTTACTGTGAGGGTATTTCATAGACGGGACTTGCATTTATCAGAAATTGATTGCATCTACAATCAACAAAGAAGACTGCCCTCAGCAATGTGGGGCGTGTCCTCATCTAGTCAGTTGGAGATTTTAAAGGCCTGAACTGAGCATTTCAGATGTCAGAAGAATTTTCAACAATGGCTCTTTCCAGAATTTCTAGCCAGGTAGCTGACCCTGGGGAATTCAGACTAAGGATCTCACCTCATCTTTATTAGAGTTTCCATTTGTAGCCTGCCCTATGAAGTTTGGACTTGCCAGGCCCCACAATCACATGAGCCAATTCCTTATAATAAATCTTCCTATGAGGAATTCCTTCTTGTAAGGGATAATTGAACCTGTTGGTTCTGTTTCTCTGGAGAACTCTGCCTAATATACTGTATCAGCAAGAGTCTGAGAAATAGATATTCGCTTATCCTGCTGGTGGGAATAGACACTGGAATGATTTCCACAGAAGGTAATTTGATAATATTTATCAAAATTATAAATGCATAAACCCTTTGACCCAGTGATTATACTTTTAGGAATTTGCCCTACAGATATGCTCCCACACGTGGGGATTGATATATGTACAAAGGTGGTGTTGTTTATAATAGCGAAAGCTGGAAACAGTCTATGGATCTGTCAATAGGGAAATGGATAAATAAATTCTGGTGCTTTCATGCAATAAAATAGTAGGCAATTATTAAAAAGAATGAGATAAATTGCTATGTTCTAATAGGGTCAAGAATCCCCATGACGTATAGTTACATGGAGAAAGCAAGGTGTAGGGTTTGCTACTTTTGGTGTTAAAAAAGATTTCCACATGTGCATATTTACTTGTGTATATTTGGATATCTCTGGAAAAATACACACCCAAAAAATGTGAGAATACAGGCTGCCTCCTAGGATGAAAACTGGGTGGAATGGGGTGGAAGAGAGACTTGCTTTTCCCATGGTATATAGCCTTTTGCACTCTGAATTTTGTACCATGTGCGTGCATTGCCCATTCAAAGTATAAATCTAAAAATTAAAAAAAAAGTGTTAATAAAGAAAAGGAAATTGCTCTTTTAAACCTGACTTTGCATTGGAGTCACATAGCAGTTTGTTAAAAGGGTAGATTCCTGTGCTTTGACTAAATCAGAATCTTTAGAAAGGTAGGCCTTGGAATCTGAAATGTTTTAAAAGCCAGCAGGTGATTCACATGACTAGCCAAGCTTGGGCACCTCTGATCTAGACTTTTCTTCTTGATGCTTGTGATTTTCAAACCTTTTTAGTGCTCCAACTAGAGGGGACACACCATGATGCTAATGAAGTTTAAGCTCCAGGGTCCTTCCCAGACTACCCAGTTGCTTTGAAGCCTCTGGGAAGTATGTTCTCACGGCCCTATATTTTTGTAATATTTGCATGCTAGCTATTTTAACCACACTTTATGAAGACCACTGCCTCTTTTCACACTGATTACCCCTCCTTCACCCTTCTACTTCTCCAGGTACACTGGGGTGCTTTGAGTGCATCTTGTATGGCTGCAGGCATTTTTTGATTTGCTATTTGTATCCTTTTTCTTAGAGAGGGCTTCCCGAACTTTATCAGCATCAAGGCCCTACAAAACCTGGATATGACCTGGTCCCAACACAGCTGGTAGACAGACAGAGGTTTGAGTTCAGTGATGCTAACAGGATGTGGAATGAGACAGGCTGGGGGCGGGGGGGGGGGGGCAGGGCAGAGGATGGATCAAAATAGAAAGTTGGAAATATTCCATAGGTGAATCTGATATGCTCCACCCCTTTGAAATTCACTACTATTCTCTGTTCAATGCATGAATTCCCAATCTGTTTCCTCCCTCTCTACCCAGTTCCTCCTTAAGGCATTCAAACCATTCCCAGTCTCAGTTGAACACTCACCTCTGCCGGTAAAGTCCAGGTATCCTCAATACACTTTCATTGCACCTCCCTGCCTTGTCAGATTCCCATGACCCTTGAAATGTCCCTAAAGGCCTTGGGCCACATTCCTGACTCCAGCATTGTTTCCTCTCCTTGACTTTTCTGACCCGTTGTTTGAAACACAACTCCTCTTGTTCATCTCACATTTAACAAGAAGATGAAAGCACACCAAAGTTCCCAGGTAATTCTCTAAGCTGCTCAGTCTCCTCAGAGGCAAGCAGCCGCCAAACAATGCCTGGGTATTGTTTCCTTTTTTGCCAAATGTCAGACAAAACAGTTACTGCTGTTTCTGAGCTTTGCAGAAATGTTGAGGAGGGTGGGGAGTAAACCAGGGTAGTAGGGAAGATTATAGTCATATAAATCAAGGAGTGAGGGAGGCAGAAAACTTTGAAAAGCGGAGGAGGAGGCTCAGGAGTTGATCCCTGAATTCATTAAGATGGGATCCCATTTACCATTTACTTTTCTCATTTCTTTCCCTCCCTCCTTTCCTTCCATTCATGAAGGAAAATAGCATAAAATACACTCTTAGGTGTATTTTTTAAATTATTAATATTGTTTTGTGGTGCCCTTGAAGCTATCATCATTTGATAAAGTTCACTTCAGACTTACAAAACGAAGGCACCCCCAAGCAGTCCCCACACTAAAGATTCCAATTCAAACCTACAGTGTTTTGGGGAAAGCAATTTATTTTTAAAAATTGAATTGAACCTTGAATACAGTTATATTGAGAATGAACAAAAGAGATATGGCAGAAACCAGCAATTCTCCATCAACAAAGGAGATTTTGTCAGAACCTCCCACCTCCATCAATTTCCACAGCCCCACTCCACTTCTCTTCCCAGTAGGAGCCAGTACTTAGAGAAGAAAGTAGATACAGCATGAAAAATGAGCCACCAGACAAGATGCGGACTTGCAGCTCTCAAGTTAGAGAGAAGCAACTGCTTTGGATAAAGGCTGGGCTCTGGGGCATGGAGCCTACACATCTTTTATTATTACGGTAGTTATTTATTGCACAACTACAGTAATCAAAACAACATGGTACTGGCATAAGGACAGACATATAGACCAATGGAATAGAATTGAGAGCTCACATTTATGGCCAAATGATTTTTGCAAGTTGGCAAGAACTATTCAATTGAGAAAGGACAGTCCCTTCAACAAATGGTGCTGGGAAAACTGGATCTCCATTTGCAAAACATAGAAGGACCCCTACCTCACTTCATATAGAAAAATCAAGTCACAATGGATCAAATACCTAACTATAAGAGCCAGAACTATCAAACTCCTAGAAGAAAACAAAGAAACATCTTCATTACCTTGTGTTAGATAATAATTTCTTATACTTTACACCCAAAGCACAAGCAACAGAAGAAAAAATAGATAAATGGGACCTTATCAAAATCAAAAACTTTTGCAGCTCAAAGGGCTTTGATCATGAAAGTAAAACAACAGCCTACACAATGGGAGAAAATATTTGGTAACCACGTGTCTGATAAAGGATTAATATTCAGAATATATAAAGAAATCCTTGAATTTAATAACAAAAAGACAGTCCAATTTAAAAATGGGCAAAAGACTTGAACAGACATCTCTCCAAAGAAGATATACAAATGGCCAGAAAGTATGTGAGAGTATGCCCAACATCATTAGCTATCAGGGAAATGCAATCAAAACCAGAATGAGATATCATTTTACATCCATTAGAATGCCTGCTATTTAAAAAAAAAAAA
>PVIY010056138.1:0-13460 GCA_004026745.1 Myrmecophaga tridactyla | reverse complement strand
AGAGGCAGCCAATACATGAGTGCTTGGGTAAAATATTGTAGATTTATATTTTAGTATTATAATCAGCAGCAGCAGTACTGTTTCACTTGTGTCGTGAAACACAAGTTTCTTTCGTGTAGTTTTGTTTTGTTAGGATAGTGATATAAGAAACCCAAGTTTATCCTCCATGATTTACTATAAAATATTTAAGCTAAAAAAAATGTGTAAAGGTTTTTGGAGTCTCTGTAGACAACGTTGAGTTTTTCTTACTATTGGACTCCTGAATAATTGGCACTAAATAGTGAGAAATAGCTACCACTTTCTGAAGCCTTGGGCTTGGATAACAGGGACTTACCCCCGTGAGGCAGGTGCTTTGCGCTGAGACCCAACTGCACTTTGGAGATGTTGTTAAATTGGTCAGAATCCCCCTGCCTCCATATATATATATATTCCATCCATTATATATATTGCCTTCCAAGCATCTGAATTCCCTGGGGTCTGATATTCGCAGAAGCCCCTTTCCCTCTGGGCTTTGCTTCCAGGACTGCTGTTTCAGTTCCACCTCTTTCAAGCAGATTCAAACCTCGGTTCCCTGGTTCCCATAAGCGAAACAAAACCTTGAGTTTACTGAAGGGCAGTGGCAGGGCTGCCACCGCGCCCAGTGCCACCGCGCCCAGCAAACAAGGGATGTGCTTCCATCAGTCCTTACTGCCTTTACTGGGGCGGAGGGGGTCCCCACCTCCAGTCTGACATCCACTCTGGCTTCTTTTTCCTCCCCAATCCTTTCTTTCTCTGCTTTCACTCCTCTCTGGATCAACAACAAACCCCTCTTCTTATGCCAGCAGAATAATTTTGTTGTCCGCTTCCTGCAAACTGGGCCCCAGTTTGCTGCATGTCAGGGGCTTAGCTCTACTCAAGCATTTGTCATGACGTTCTCTGAACCGAGAGGGTAACCTGCACTGGAGGTCCTGGTACTGGCTGGTGCCACTAAATTAGTACTTTGGTGAAGAAAAGAGTGGCTTTTTCCGTTGACTACTTACTATAGCCACAATGGGGGAGGGTCTCCTGTTTGGGGCTGCGATGGGGGGAGGGCTCTGACTACATGGGGGTGCCCACTTGCCCGTGTTGAAACCAAGCAGCCTGGCGTTTCACCTTGAGCCCTAAGCAAGAGGTAGGGAAATAGACTGAAAGAAAATAAAACAAAAAACCCAAACAAACAGAAGTCGCCTGCAGATGAATGGGTGCGGTCAGGATTGACAGCCGGTGAGATTACCTGACTCCACCTGTTTCAAGTTTCTGAGCTATTAGGGTTTCCCACGTCAGGCTCAGCTGCATTTACATGAGCTCTGGAAGTACCTTTCCTTGGTTCTGATTCCTCAAAGCCTACAGACTCTTCGTGAGGCTCCGAGTGAGCGTCACTTGATTAGATTAATTCTATCCCTATGAACCTTGGGCAGGCACCGTCATAGGTGCTTAGGACACACGATCTTCTTTTAATCCTGCACCAAAAGCCATGAGGTAGTAATTATTACAATCACCATTTGACAGATGAAGAAAGAGAGGCTTCAAAAAGCTCTTCCAAGGGCGGGCCACGGTGGCTCAGCAGGCAGCGTTCTTGCCTGCCATGCCGGAGACCCGGGTTTGATTCCCAGTGCCTCCCATGCAGAGAAAAAAGAGCTTTCCTGAAGCTATTCAGTAACAGAAGTTGGACAACTTAGAATCGAAAAGCCTGGATTCTCTATTATCACTTTAATAGATTTAAAAATTTCTCTTTCTTTTAATATTTAAAGGGATTTAAAAAAACTGTATCCCGACTTTTTATTCTGAAAATGTTCAAACATTCAAAAAATTCAAATATCCACATGACCTGAAAATAGATCAGTTAGCATTTTGCCACATTTGCTTGCTTTCTCTCCTCTTCTCTCCCTCCCTTTCTCTCTTTCTCTTTATATACACACACGCAAACTCACTCCTTTTTTGCCCCCTGAATCATTTGAATGCAAATGGCAGAGATGATGCTGACACTTCACCCATAAATATTTCAGCACTCATTTCTCATGAGGAAGAACATTCTTCCACATAGCCCATGGCATGATTATCCTACCAAAAAAGAAAAAAATAACATTAGCATCATAACATGATCTAATATCCACTCCATATTTCTATTTCCCCAATTGTCCCTAAACTATCTTTTATTTCAGTAAAACATGTGTTTGTAACCATTACACTGTATTCTCCTTTAGGTTTGACCCTCTGGGGGGTTCACGAGGTCTCTGAGCCCAAAGCCACCCCATGGCATGAGGTCTCTGAGCCCAAAGCCACCCCATGGCACCTGGGGGTTGCAGATTCTGTGTGTGGTTGGATGCTTAGTCCAAGAAAGGTCTCCTTTCCTTTTCCCCTCTTTTCCTCCTCTTCTTTCTTCATTTCTTTTTGGTTTCATTATAATTAATTTTCTATAGCATCTAAAACATCAGCTAATACTTATTCCTGAAATACTACTTGGCATACTTTTTATGCCTGCATTTCAAAAATATATATTATTTTAATTATAAAAGCTGTACATTCTAATTGAAAAATTGGAAACTCATAAAGCAGAAAGAACCATTTAAAAAATCTATTACAGGGGGTGCGAGGGTAGTTCAGAGATAGAATTCTCGCTGCCATGCAGGAGACCTGGGTTCAGTGCCCAGCCCATGCACTTCCCAAAAACAAACAAAGGAAAAAACAAACAACAACAACAAAAAATTCAACAAATGGTGCTGCAATAATGGGATACGCACATGGAAAAAGAATGAAATGTGACCCCCACAGCATACAAAAAAAGTCTATTATAGTTTCTCCATTCATACCTAATCATGCAGGCATTTCCTTCCAGAAATGGAAGGAAATTTTTTTGTCTTTGTCTTTGTTTTTCATGCCCAGATGCTTAAAAAACATTTATGGTACTGTTACACTTTTGCACTCATCATTTTTCCCCATAGAATATTGTAACAAGCATCCTCATAGTATGAGGATTAAGCATGTGGGCTTTTCAAGTCAGACACCAGGGGTCCAAATCAGATTCTTCCACTTCCTAGCTTGTGAACTTGGGCTGCAGTCGCCATTTACATTGCTGTCCAAACAGGGCCGCATCTGAGAGTGAAGGGGAATGCTACTAATAATTCACCCAAAACTGCAAGCTGCCTGGTCCTTAAGGTTCAGTTTTCTTGTGTAACAATAGATTGCTGTGACATGCAAATGAAATGATGCACAAAGAGCACATAGACACTATGTGATGATATTGTGAATTACTAATTATATATGTAGAATGGAATGATCAAAATAGGAATGTTTGCGTTTGCTTGGTGTTTTTTTTGTATTTTTTTAAAAAAAAGAGCACATAGCCTAGTGAATGCATAATAAATGTTGGCCATTATTATAGTCTTTATAAAGAACATTTTTGATGGAGCATGATACCCCACTAGAAGATGTATGTGCTGGTTTGAAAGGATGCATGGACCCTAGAAAAGCCATGTTTTAATCAAAATCCCATTTCATAATGTCAGAATAATCCCTATTCGATACTGCATGTTTGAATCTGTAATTAGATCATCTCCCTGGAGATGTAACCCAATCAAGAGTGGTTGTTAAGCTGGATTAGGTGACGACATGTCTCCACCCATTTGGGTGGGTCTTGATAAGTTTCTGGAGTCCTATAAAAGAGGAAACATTTTGGAGAATGAAAGAGATTCACAGACAGCAGAGCAGAATGACATAGCCACAGGAAGTAGAGTCCACCAGCCAGCAATGAAGAAGGAAAATGCCTCCTGGGGAGCTTCATGAAACAGGAAGCCAGGAGAAGAAGCTAGCAGATGACACCGTGTTTGCCACATGCCCTTCCAGATGAGAGAGAAACTGTGACTGTGTTCGCCATGTGCCTTCTCACTAGAGGGAAACCCTGAACTTCATCGACCTTCTTGAACCAAGGTATCTTTCCCTGGATGCCTTTGATTGGACATTTCTATAGACTTGTTATAATTGGGACATTTTCTTGGCCTTAGAACTGTAAATTTGCAACTTATTAAATTCCTCTTTTAAAAAGCCATTCTGTTTCTGGTATATTGCATTCCAGCAGCTAGCAAACTAGAACAATGTACACCAGTTCATGTCACATTCAGGGACAGACTTTTTTGCAGAGTTCTGCTACTTCTCCCTCTACTCCTCCCTCTCTCTCCCATGGCCCCCAACTGATAGCTTGAGCCATGACCTTGCTCCCCATTTGTCCTCACCAAGACACTGAGAATATCCTTCCTTATAAGAGGGACAGCATTGGCTTATCCCCGTTTCAGAGTCCCAAGGCATCAAATTCACACCATTAGAAAGGAAAGGAACAGACAGATGAGTCTATTCTCTTTAAACTTATGTGTACCATGGTTTCTACCTATTACAAATTTCCTAATAATGGCAAATGCTCCAAAAAACACCCCATCACCAGGAGGGCCACCCTGCAGAACTTCTTTCAGGGGTGTCACAAAAGACACTTTGAGAGAATCAGAAATACTACAATCCCCTTCAATGACTGGTAAGTAAAGCAAAAGTATAACAGGGCTAGAGACAGCTTGGTCTCCATAATTCCCCACTGATCTACTCTTTCCCCTAAAGAAATCTATTCCTGAGCCCCAGAGAATGGGACCCATGTCCACCATCCAGGCCCCTGAAGAGTAACCTTTTAAACTCTTCAACCACACACCCAACAGTTCTTAGAAATAGGGGCTCATTATCTGCTGCTGGGACCCACCCTCTAGGGTGAGCTGGCATCAAGACTTCTCTGCATTTTGGTTAAGGGTAGATGATTTGCTGTATAGATATATATATACATATACAAAAATATGTTTATATGTATATATGTTTATATATATACATATATAAAAAATATATATATATATTTGCACCCCCACAAACACATAGTTTTTGTTTTAATTTTTCCTTCTCTAAACATATAAGATCCTAGAGGGCAGAAACAGCAATAAATATTGTTTAATTTTAATTTCATTGTTTAAAAACCCTAAACAATAATTACTGTTTCATCTCCACTGCCCAGGAAGGCAAGGCACTGAGGTCTTCAATGCAGACTTGTCAAACGATGAATGCATAAATGCAGAAAGAAAGGAAATTCTGTATGAGGACGGGCACCTGTACTAGAACTTTCTAGCTGGTGATGATGACCGTGATGATTTCAACCAGTGAATACTGTTTAAAAAACCAAAACAGGATCCGGTGTCCTCTTTTCTCCCCTGGGAGAAACTGTATTCTCAAAACGCCATTCCAAATACATGGCATGATGCATAACCAATAGTAACACATGCCATTGGAAGCTTTAACAAGACAGTCCTCCTTCAGATTTATAACAGTCTATGTTTAAAAACCTGACAAAACCAAAATGTGTTCTCCATAAATTATAGTGGCACCATTTCTGCTGCCGAAGTGAAGGTTGTGTCAGCATTTCCATTATTCTGTGGATCGCTGTGTTTCAGGGCTTTAGGTCTTGGCGATAAAAATGCACCTTGGGTTTAAACTGGCAAGGAACACCTCAGCCTTGGAACAGATCTGCTTCACCAAATGTTGAGAGCAAAACCTATTGGTTTTGTAAAGAGAAACATCCATGGATTTCATTTCCGATTTCAGCTGTTTTTTTTTTTTTAAAAAAAAAAAAACTGGATAGTTTCGATCTTTACTGAAAAATGGCAAACTCTTGATTTTGGAGTTTGGGGAAGAAAAAAAAATACATGGAAGCCTTGTTTTTTAAAGAAAGCCATTGTTCTATAAATACCCAGCCCTCTCCTCCCCATTCTGATTTCATTAAGAAGGGCTAACAAGGGTTTTACTTTGACGTGGGCAAATCAAATGGACACGGGTGGTAGTGAAATTTGATTATCTGATTAGGTTAATAACCTCTCAACTACAGACCTTGTTCTGTAGCTATTTGTTGGGTATAATTTCCCATTGGCTTCCTGGAGAAATCATTTAGCATAACTGTTCATACACGTAATTAAATTTCTTTAGTTTCATTTAAGCATGTATTTATTTGTGGTCCCTTGGGCAAGTAGCATTTTTCAATATGGTGCTTGAGAGTGTTGCCAGAATGCCAATTTTTAGAAAGGGAGTTGCAGCTATTAATTTAGTACAATAAAACGTCTAAATGGCTTTAAGTTTCTGATGCTCAGTCAAATGCACTACAGCTTCCCCTGAAATCAGAAGTTAGTTATCTCAAATTTTATTGATCATTCTTGGATTTATATGTAAGTACATATATTTACTTCTGCCTCAATCATGCTCTTAGGTTTTTCTAAACACTGTACACCATATGTAAAGAAAGATCTTCAAAAGACGTAGAAAGCATGCTCTGGTGCTACCCTACCTCAAGATGGGGGGAAGATGCATACCCAACCCCAGCAGTCAGGGAGGGTTTCCCAGAGGAGGTGATGCCTGAGCAGAATTCTGAAGCATGTTTAGGAGTTAGCTGGTTTGGGAAGGGAAGAAAGCATGTTAAGTGAATAAGATAGCAGATATTTTAAAATAAAAGGTCAAAAAGTGTCCCAAAGTAATTTATGTTCTAGGTTTGGGCAACATGAAATTTGGGGATGAGAAGGGGTATGCAAATGAATGTTTTACTGTGGAACTACTTAAAATTAATACTTTTTTTTTTCTTCCCCAATCAGGACTTCCGTGGTGCTGAGAGCATTATGGAAGCACTGGTAGCAGGTGGCCTGGTCTCACAGGGATGCGTCACTGGCAGCCGAGAATGTTGCTGCCACTCAAAGTCACCAGGGGCTGGCAGAGCTCCCGCCGAGACCTGCATCATCTAACAACACACATGCTCAGAACAGGGAAATGGGCATCGTCAGGAGAGGGAGAGACAAACCTTTTGTTTAGCTAATTGGCACAACAGAGTGTGAGAGCCACGTGTTCCTGGAAGAAAGGCGCCAGGTGTCTGCGGCTGGAAATTCTGAGCAGGGACGCAGGCTCTCCCAGGTGAGTGAAGGAAGGTCCGGATGCACTGAGGGACAGGTTTTCCACCTTCAGGGCCAAGTTTCTAAAAGTCTGTTCTGGCACCACTGCCTCTGACCTCCTCCTGTGTTATTAAAAATTGCGGCTTCTCAGACCTACCTTCAGAGGTTGGGAACCGCTGTCTTTTGTTTTCCTGAACCCTGTAAGAGGGATGTTTGTGTGTTAGTATTTCTTTTTGCTGTTAGTTTTTTTTTTTTTAATTGAAACAATGTCGTATTAGGAGGATGGTTAGAAGGTTTAAAGGGACTAGCTAGCTACAGCGTGTGTGTGTGCATATATATTACATTATTTAAGAAAAGGAACTCAGGGTGATTAAACTTGACTCATCAGGATAACTCCTTGATACCACCTTCCAAAGTATAATTTCGGGATGATTTCTCATGCCAAGTTCTAGAAGGCCGCATAACGAGGGCCAGTGGTTCATCCCTAGCTGGGGGGCAGCCGAGGGGGTGGGGGCTAAGGAAACAGATGTGAAAGTGCAGCAGGCGCCCTGCGCGGGGGCAGCCAGTGGGGGCTGTGTTCTCTGTGACCAGGCCCACAGAGGTCGAGAACCCCCGGCTGAGAGAGGTGAGAGGGCCTGAGAGAGGGAGCCAGCTGCTTCCACTTGCCCCTCCCACCTTCCCCACTTCTTGAAATAATCAGCCGCCGCGGTCCCTGGGGCAGGCTAGAGGGGACAGGTGTCCCGGGCCGCTGGAAGGAGCCGCGGGACCGTCCCACGAGGAGGCGGCCACGTGGTCAGGCCCCTGGAAGGCGGCCCCAGGTGTCCAGGAGAAGAAGGAAATCTGCTCTGCTTCCAAGAGGAACCCGCCACCCTGATTCCTTCGGGGAAAGCAAGAGACACCTTCCTTTTGAATCCGGGCCCTGCCACTCATTGTCTGGGGGGACCCTGGGGAAGCCACTAACCTCTGCAAGCCTTGGTTAGCTCATCTCTCAAGTGGAGGCAGCGGTATCTACCTCTCAGGGTGTTGTGAGGATTAGAAGTTGTGCCTCCCCTGTGAAGGTCCTCGGAGAATAAGCCCTACAGCCACGTGCAAAACGGCCCTTCTCACCCACGCACCACAGGCAGACATAGTCCAGTCTGGGTGGCTCAGGAATAACGGTTGGGGACTTGAGCCCGTGTTAAAAGCCTGCAGCTGCTCACTCTGGAACCACTGAAAGGGCTGGGGGGAGGCGAAGGGCTGGGGGGAGGCGAAGGCCTGGGGCTCAGCTCGCCAGGCGGCCCGAAGGGCTGGGGCTCAGCTCGCCAGGCGGCCCAGCAGGACGGAGCCTGAGAAACAGCAGTCTCGGTCCCCCTTTGGGAAACAGAATGGTGTGTCCTCAATCCTCTTTATGAGCAAAGAATTGTGCCCAGAAGAGAGCGTAAGCGCCTTGAATTCTCAGCTGAGTTGGTGAACAACTGTGGCTCCCCAGGGGATAGGGGTGGGGTTGGGTGGGGGAGGAAATCTTTGAACAGAAAGATCCTGTGGGTGCAGGAGGCCATCGGTTAGGTCAGCTGCCCATGGCCTGTCCACGCTGCCACTCTGATGTCTCCAAGCGTTAGCCCCAGAAGTGACCTCAAGCCCCCAGTGGTGCCCACGGGACACTTTTTATTTGACCTGGGCTTTCCAAAAATTTCCTTGCAGCCAAGGCTCGGGATGTGCGTTTGGAAGACACCCTCTGTTTAAATTCTGCCTTTCAAAACCACGGCTGAATCTAATTAGAGGAACCTAATTCACATCCCAAACCCTAACTATAAAGACATGGAAACTGCTGAGTTTCACTCTCCGGCCACTGCAGGACAGGGGAGCACCCCAGAAGGAGGGTGAGATGGATGGTGGGCAGGCCAGGCCAGCCTATCAGCCACAGGCAACACCATTTAAGACATCTAGAGCTTTCACAGGAAAATCCAGATTTTCAGCTTCTCTTGAAAACTTGGAAGACCTGACAACAGGGGGCCCCTGACTCTCAAGTCACGGTCTGCTGGCCTCAAGTGGTGGCTGTGCCTTTAGACAGGTCTTCGCTCTCCCATTTCCCACCTGCCCTACTGCCTGGCCCGGAAGGCAGTGGAGTCCCCACCTGCGCCCCGAAGATCCTGCAGTTTGCAAACCTGCATTAGAGACTGGACCCCACCCTGGAGATTGCTTGGCCCAACCACCTATTACACATAAAGAAACAGGCCCAGGTGAAGGGACCTTGAGCCCCAGGGCTCATGGGTGGCAGAGAGGAGACTGGAACCTATCCTTCAGAGTCTCTGGTGCCCTTCCATTTCCACCACATAGTTTTGCCTTCACTTTAGGTTGCAGGAACCATAGAACCATGGTGGAACGGACTGGATCTGCTTTCTATGGCAGGTTTGGCAGGACTGACCCTTGGGATGGCCATACAACATTCAGCTGGTGGTCCTGAGTTTTCAAACAACGGTTAAATTATTTTCTTTTATACTCTGTTTAAAAAGGAAGGGAAATGTGTAACATATTCCCCACGAAACGATTAACATTTAAATAAAAAGTTTTAAAGCCATTGGGGAAAGTAGGTGCTCCAGAGTGATTCATTCCCTGAGGCTTTCAGATGGCCAAGATTTTACTAAGATTGCTTGCATCTGGAGAGCACCTTTAGCTTACCCAAAGCATTTTCAGGTGTGGCAGTGCATAGCGATCTTTTAATTGTTTTTTCATTTTAGTGTTTGTCGTGATTTTTCTTCAGCTGAAACCTTGCTTGAAACCCCAATATATGAAAGAGATACAAGCAGAGAGGTTCTGGGTGAAGCTGGGGTGGCCAAGATTCCGGTCCTTTGACTCTCTCTCCTCTCTGCCCACGGACACCCACCCTGGAGGCCCCCCACCAATCACAGTCACAGACTCGCAGCGGGTGGTTGGGTGAAATGCAGACTCCCAGGCCTCGACTGACCCACAATTCCCAATCTCCGAGCAGAGGCCTGGGAGACTGCATCTTAACTGCTCCCCCAAGTCAGTGCTTATGCACACTGAAGCTAGAGAAACTGTCCTGGGGGGCACAGAATTCCCACATCCTCTATTAGTCCCACTGACATAGGCCGAGTGGGTATTACTATCCTGATTTTACAGTTGACATTAGACTTGCTGAAAATTGCACATTTGACCCCTGGTGGGGACAGAGCTAAGCGTGGGGCGCCTCCATGCCAAGCCCCCGTTCTTTCCCCAGACCACTGCACGGTGGGGGCAGGGTTGGGGTGGGCCCCCGCAGCCGTCGGTGCCAGAGGGCACACCCTCCTGCAGGCCGGGTTCCCGCGAGACCACCACATTGTCCCCAGCCTTTCCCCAGGGAAAGGGAAACGTGTCACACGGGGCGCAGGGCACGCCAATCCCATGGGCTTGGATTTGAGTCCTGGCTCTCTCATTTCCTGGGCACGGCCTCCTGACAGCAGGGCTGCAGGCGCTGGGCCGGGGCCGGGAGGCTCAGGAGGCTCAGGAGGCGGTGCGTGCAGACAGCCCAGCGCCGCGCCAGAGCAAGCGCTTAGCAGCGGGCGCCATCGTCACTGCTGGTCACTCTGAGGGAGTGGCCTCGTGCACACCCGGCGCCTGCCCCTTCCTGGGTCGCCCCGGTGACCTCCAGTGGCGAGGCCGAGCCTGCCGGGGGGCGGGGAGGCTGGTGGATAGGGGTCCCTCGGTTCCCGGGGACTGCTGGGGTCCTACATACTTGACAGCCCTAACCAGGACGTCTCGGGTCCAGAGCACAGATGTCTAAGGAGAAAGGGAAATCGCCGTGAGCCAAAGGAGGATTAGTGCTCCTGGATGGTGTAGGCTTGGGGATATCCGGCCTCCCAGGAGACCTTTGTCCTGCAGATGCCTCTCTCTGCTCAGCTTCCTCACGTGGCAGCAACCCCATGTGCCGCCTTTTCATCCGGATCCTCCCAGAGCCACAGCCGCAGACCCCCCAGCGCGCGCGGGGCCGGCAGGGCGCAGCGTCCACGGGGCCCAGGAGTCACGCCGCCTTTGTCCCTCACCTAATCCTCTCTGAGAAGGTGCCCGGGAAATGGGCTAGCGGGCCTCCCCACCGCCACCCTCAGCAGGCCCTCTGCACCCCTGCGGCGGCGGGCGCGGCGCGTTCTCGGCACAGCCCCACATCCCACAGCTGCGTCGGCGCTTGCTCGGGGGAAAGCTGGACGAGCCGGCTTCTCCCACCGGGAGGCTCCCAATAAGGCTGCTTTCCAGGGCCAGGGGATCTGTCTCCGAGACCTGCCAAGAAGGGGCTTAAAATAACAGGGGGCAGAGATTTAAGAGCGAAAGCATGTGGGACAGAGGAAACATTAGAGAAAGCTACTTCTGTAACCCTGAAATGAGGATTTAAGAGATGATTATGGTTGCTGAATTCCTTTTTGCTTTCTGGTATATTGGAGTAGACAGAAGGAAACACCTGAAATCTCTGGAATCCAGCTGCCTTGATCTCTGATAATGGTTGTATGACCTTTATCTTGTGCCCTTGTGTTTGTAAAACCCAGTGACCAACCCTCACTTCCCCATTTATCCAGTTCTGTTTTTTCACTTTAAAGTCTTGTGATCACTTAAGACAGTCCCTAAAGTTTATTAATGGAGGATCTTGGGTCAGCCCAGAACTAACCCACTGGAAGTCCAAAGTTATCTTGAGGACCAAGACTGGCTCTAACCAAAGTGGGCCCATCTGACATGCACAGTAGCTTAGACTTTAACCCACAAGTCACCCAGACCTCAGTATAATACTGAAAATCACGCCCATCATCACATTAAGACTGCCATTTTCTATGTAAGAAATACATATGTATTTCTATGTGACTAAGCATATGATCAATCTGCACATGCTCAATAATCAGATCACCTCTAATTACATCAGCTAAAACCATTGTGCTCATTATCCTCAAACCTGCCATCTTTCAATGCTATAAAACTATGAGAATTACTACAGTCCAGGATTTTGGGCCCAAATGCCATCTGAGCTCCTGCTTCGCAGCTAGCAAGACACTTTTTCTGTCTTTGAAACCCCGAGGTCTCAGGAATTGGTCATTGAGTGCATCAGCCAAAGAGTCCACCATCTTTGTTCAGCGACACTTCCTGGGCATCGGAGGAGCCTGGGGTGGGGGGAGGGGAGGAAGGGAAGGGAGGAAGGAAGATGATTCTGAGTGTCCCCTTGTCTGCAGTGGGGCCAGCTGTGAGGCAGGAAGCTGCCCCAGGGTTTTCCTACTTCTGACTGGAGGAGGTCCCCAGGTCTCCCAGGCACCTCCCAGCCCCCTCACCTGCACCTGCTACCTCCAGCATCAAATCCTGCTGTGCCCTGAGCCCCCCAGGTTCTCTCTCACTCCTGTGCTTTGCACATGCTGTTCCCTCCAGCTCCCCTTTACTGGAAAACTCAACCCACTGCCTGAGCTCTTGGTTTCTGGACTCTGTGGTGAGCCCAGGAAGATGAATTCCTCTCTCCTCCCTGTTCCCAGAGCCTTGTACTCTTCCAAGCGACAGCCCTTCTTCATGGTTTTATAATTATTTCTGTGCATCTGTCACCTGACGCTGAACTTCTTGTCCTATTATTTCGGTACTTCCAGCATCGAGCACAGAGCCATGCACATCTTAGGAGTCGATAGTTTGATGGGTCGATAGAGGGATATGGGCATTTGGCCAACTTCAGCTGAGGATCCGGCGTTTGCCCAGCTGTGCCAGGCATGGGGAGTGTGTTCAGAGTGAATGGGACAGACAAGGCCCTGCCTCCATGAACAGTCCCCAACGGACAGCACAGGAATAAACACGTATATATCAATGGGGCAGTGGGGAGCCCTGCTGGCACTTGGTGGTTCAGGAGGGCTGTTGGGAGAACCTGAGGGACGGGCGCAGCTGAGGGAAGCGCGGGTGAAGAGGTCCAAGCCGGGCAAGGGCTGCAAACCCCGAAGGGATTCAAAGACAGACGTCACTCAGCAGTGTGGGCGGGGAGAGGGGCACGGAGGGGCCAAAGGGGCCAGGAGAGGCCAGGAGGGGCCAGATGATCAGGCCTTTAGGCAGGAGTTTGCCAGGGACAGGCATGGTTGACACATGTGGACTCAGCATCATTTATCGCTAGTACCCCCTTTCACTCTCAGAATTACCCCAGTTTGTTCGATAAGTTATAAAGTCTCCCTGTTCATAGGCAAGATGCTTATAAATACTGGAACTGCTCTAAAATATTGGAGACTAAAAGAGATATCCATTTAATGACTCAGCATTCATATTCATTTGTTAAGTCCTCTCTTCTCTGTATAACTCCAGTATCATCATTGATCTTTTTTTTTTTTAAACTTTTTATTAATTAAAAAACTTAACAAAAGAACATTAATATATCATTCCATTCTACATATACAATCAGTAATTCTTAATATTATCATATAGTTGTATATTCATCATTTTTTAGAACATTTGCATCGATTTAGAGAAAGAAATAAAAAGACATCAGAAAAAGAAATAAAACAATAATAGAGAAAA